>JANHGB010037429.1:0-34708 GCA_026283785.1 Coracopsis vasa
GCATGGTTAAACTTCATAAGGTTGGCATCAGCCCACCTCACAAGCGTGTCAAGGTCCCTCTGGATGGCATTCCTTCCTTCCAGCGTATCAACTGAACCACACAGCTTGGTGTCATCTGTAAACTTGCTGAGGGCGCACTCAATCCCACTGTCTATGTCACTGACAAAGATGTTGAACAAGACCAGTCCCAACACCAATCCCTGAGGAACACCACTCATTAGTGGTCTCCAACTGGACATTGAGCCATTGACCACAACTCTCTGATGTCTAAGGGTAATCTGAAAGGATGTAAAGCCAGGTTTATCTAGCTTCTGCCAAAGTGTGAGTAACTGTGGTGACAACTGAAGGGAAGATTGAAATGTGGTACCTTTAATAAAGCTTTAAAAATGTGAAGTATTTTTCTGCGATAAGTTTATTTCTAAAGCAACCATTTGGTTCATTCTGTTTGTTTGTCTAATTAAACAAAACAAAACAAAATGGAAACATATTTTGGGTATTCCAGGGATGACTGCACTGAACTAAAATTGGAATTCATGGGTGGTAAAACAAGACAGTTAATGGAGATAAATAAGACTTTTGTCAAAAATATGCTCAAATTTCTATGAGACAAATTGATACTGAATGCCTTGAATGTGAAAGAAAACAAAGTTTCTCCTTTGGCTCAAAACCTCAGCTTTTTACTTTCCCTTGCATACAAATCATTGTCACTGCTTTAAAGCAGAAATATCAAGAGCCAGTCAACTTGGGCGTGACACACATAGCAGCCTTCCAGTATCTGAAAGAGGCCCACAGTGATGCTGGAGAGGGACTTTTTATTAGAGACTGGTGATAGAACAAGGGGTAATGGGTTCAAATTAAAATAGGGGAAGTTCAAGTTAGATATAAGGAAGTTGTTCTTTACTATGAGGGTCATGAGGCTACTATGAGGGTGGTGAGGCACTGGAGCAAGTTGCCTACAGAAGTGATAAATGTTCCATGCCTGTCAATGTTAAAGGCCAGGTTGGACAGAGCATTGGGTGGCATGGTCTAGAGTGAGGTGTCCTTACACCAGTTTTGGTGTTGCACCCTTATGATCGTCCAGTTCTTTGACAGTATTAGGAAGATGCATTAACTTTGCTCTCCTCCACTGAGACTGTAGACCCTATTGAACTGGTTAAAGAAATGGTAAGAAAAATAAGGAATACAGCTTAGAATGATTTTTTTTCCTCTTCTGACACATCATGCCTTGAAAAGGGGATCTTTCCATCCTCCTTTTCCCAAACCTGGTTTTGGATTGCTCAGTCTCCAAAGACTCTGGCAGGGCATGTTATTGATTCTAGAGGAAAGCAAAGCAGTATGTGTAGTGTCCAAGGAAAGCAATGGCAATGGAGACTGCTCAGCCTCTGGGAGTTACAGGAGAAACTTTGGTAGACTAAAAAGTAGGGACAGTCTTGGCCAAGATAATTTATGCAGTTTTGCTTTTGTTAAGGTAAGCTTACATAACAGCAGAGTAAATCATAGTCAACTTCACTGTTGTTTGCTAGACAGTATATAATTACTATGAAATTGGTATGGTGCAAGCTGTCCTGAAGGTATTTTGTAAGATTTAAGACCATTGAACACAAAGCCCAGTGGATTTCAGTACATTTTTTACCTTCAGTTTCATTATGAATAATGACCTTTCTCTTTGCATTTTCCTGCAACTACAGCAGACCCCTAACAGCTGTTCAAGACAGACTATGTAATGAATAAAAAAAACATCCAAAGAGGTTTGAATGCCATGATGTATAAAGAGGAACCATCATATACATGAAGTCTGTGTTAAAAATACCCAGGAACTCAGCACTGAAAGGATTTTGTTATGGAGTTATGTATGTGGCAAAAGACATTTGAATCAGAGCACTGTACACAGTCTCTACGACCTGTTTTAATTTGACAAGATTGCAAAAGTGCAGGAAAATGTGAAAGGTCTACTCTTCTAGTAAAGAAAAAAAGAAATTGAAGGCAAGGTAGAAACCATAAAGGTTTGACATTAAGAGTTGGCACAAAAAGCCAGTGAGGAATATAGTAATTTTGGCAAAGGACTTCTGTGCAGTTATTAAGTCTGGGAAACAACCAATTGAGATAGATATTACAAGACATTATAAAAGCCTGTAATAGAGGAATAGATAAATTTCAAAACAATGGTGTTTAATATGCTTTTAAAGATAAATAAACTGTATTTAGCTTTGATACTAGGAATTCAGTATCTTTTTAAAACTTTCTCAGTTGTCAAGCATAGGGAAAATGGTCTCCAAATGGTCTGCAAATGTGGGTTGGTCACAATGGCTGCATTCAGAGGAAATACATTCTAAATAATAAGATAAAGAAATACACACAATGCTAACTGATCAAATTGTGTGGTGGTTACTGAGACAGAACCGATCTCACATAAGATATCATTGAGAAGTCAGTGATAAGCTGACTTTCATCTGGCAAGATACAGACTGTGACATTCACAAATATCTGGAGCTAAATCCATGGAAAAATTGGTATTCATTTACAGTGGCATGACAATACACTGAACACCCAAACTTTTTATCTCCCAGACTAATATTTTAAGACCAGGAGATTCTTGACATTTAAGAGAAGAGGCTGTGAAAAGTACCTGTAGCTTTGTCAGGTTCTTCTCAACTACTGATCTTGAATTTAGAATGGGAGAACAAAGCAGATTTAAATTCCTTGTATTCTGTAGGGGTGAGGCCACTAAGTTTCATGAGTGCTCATGAGTAAGAGCATTACTTCTCTTTGTGTTTTGCATGAAGTAGGGAATCACCACAGTGCACTGCATATCTGTCATACTACTGAACTGCTTCTGGTGCTCTAGGATTGGGTGATGGTCTTCACATTTTTTTTCTGTAGCCAGGGCACAGAAAAATATGCAGAGAAATATTTCTGGTCATTTTGCTAGCAGTGCTACACACCTCACTGCAAGAGAAGAGCAAATCCATTGTACTTTTAGGACTTTCCATGAATGCCTTCTTTTTATTTGGAATGCAGAGGAATCATCAGAAGGAAACCACAATTAAACTTATCAAATTATTTGAAATTTCCCTCTCAACTTGGTCTCTTTCTCTTGTCATGTTGGTTTATTCTGCAAAAACAGAGTGTCTGAACACCCTCATTTTGAATTGGCAATATTCTAGAGTTGAGAAGTCTGCCACTTGTTTTGCTTGGGTTGGGACATATGGTACATTTGGGGAAGGGATACATTAAATTACCAACTGGCAAATACTTGATTGCTGGCACTATTAGCTCAGTGATGCAGCCAGGCATTATTCATGATGGTTGTAGGCTACTCAACTATAGGTTTCCAAAGCAGCTCAAGTGGTATCTCAAACATCCACCCCACAAGCATCTCTTATGCATCTGATTCCATTTTATACAAATGTACAGAATAGCAAGTCCCAGTTCCCTGGGACAATACCAGGGAAACATGAGATTCACAGTTTCTACTCAGCATTTGTTTTTGCAAATTCTTTATAGAGAGAGCCAAGTATGTCCTCTGATAGCAAATTATCTATAAATGCTCAGATAATTTCCTTATTTTCTTTCTTTCTCTAAATACAAGAGTATGACAAAGCAGCTCAATCTCATTAATGCAAATATATACTGAACATAATTATTTCTCCCACAATGCTGAACTCTGCACAACCTCTGCAGTAAGTATTGCAAAGTATTTTAGGGTGTACCACTGCCAAAAATTAGAGTGAAATAAAACTGTACCTGACAAATGAAGAGAAGTGATTCAAACATAACAGCTTATGATAAAATGTAGCCCTAGATATTCAAGCAGCTAAAGATTAGATTAAATGTTACCTCTCCTTTGATGGCATGTGAAGTACCCCCAGTGGTATGGGAATGACAGATTGCAAAGGACTGATGATGTTCTGTACTCTAATTGTAAGCTAGCAGCAAGTCAGCTACTTTATAAGTCACAGAAAGCCATCAATTCAGAGTTAAAAAAAAAAATAAAAAAAGAAATCCAGCAAAACCCAATCTTTCCATCGTGTTTTTCTCTTTTGTTCAAACTTTTCTGCTGTCAAGATTTTTCTCAAGCTATGTGTTTTTGGAACAAGCTTTTCAATTACTGTCTTTTATCCATCTTCATCTTCCAAGTACAATACATTTGGAAAAAAAACCCAAAACCAAAACCCACAATCCAAGAACAACAACAGCAAAAAAAAAAACCCCAAAACCCCAAACCTGCCTGAAAGCTGTAGATGTGTGGATTGCCCTTTACAAATATATTGATTGCTAAAGTGTCTTTTTACAGCCAGTGCCATCTTAGACTTTCCACAGAGCAGAGCACATTAGTCTGATCAACTTGCTGCCAGATCCTTGCTAAGTCTGATGCAGCTTCAGGACTTTAGGCATATTAATGAAACAGTGGCAACCATTTAAAAGATAATCTGCTTCCCTCCATCATATTGCCCTTCATGAGGAGATTCCTTTTCCTGTAGCAGAAGGTAGTATTGCTATTTGCTCCAACTAATGAGTTGAAAGCAGAAAATATCATAAAACATTATTAAGAGGTAATTTTTTAAACATATTCTCTTAGGCCTCTCATCTGTTGAGCTGAAATAAGAAGAAATGAGCTGTAATGTTAATCCAGTATGCCTTAGGGTAATGTCTCCATGACTGAAAACAGATGTATTGTAGTTAGATGAAAATTTCTGGCCCTGTTAATAAGTGAATTGCTCAGTTTGTAAGTAATTGTTTAGGATTAATCTTTATAGGGTCTGAGTTTCCTAGATTTTACTTTGTATTCTCAGTGAATGGTTTCCATATTCTGATTTCAACAGACACAAGGGCACACATTTATCATGAAGCACAGGTCTTTGGTTTCACCACACAAAATTTAATCAAGAACATTTTGATCTATTTGTGTGTGACTACAGATTTTGGGAGGAATTTGTGAAGTTACTGAGAAAGCAAATGAGCTTCACTATACAAAACCCCTAAATTTACAGATGTACATCTAAATTTACATGGAAAAGTAAACTTACAAGTTGGGTTTGTTTTTTTTTCTGAAACAAATAGAATAAGAAGGAGAAACGGACTCCTTTCCAATAGCCTGTGAAAAGACAGGTATAGATCCCAATTCTTTGCTCGCCTCTGAACAAGAATGCAGTTCCTAATCTTCTATATCTCAGGAGAGCAATCTAACCATTATTGAAGGTGGATCATGCCTTTCCCTAGTTTACTTCTTGTAGCAGAATCACTTTACATAAAATACTATTTAAGGTGGAGAGTGAGAATAGCTTAATCTAGGAAGAGAGGAAATATGAACTAACTTACATGAACTAGTTAACTGTGTTATCTGTAGCCTGTTAGAAACAGAAAGGCACTAATGAACTATGTTGACACAAATGCAGAAGATATCATTATGTTGATGATCAAAAATTCTACATGCAGGAAGAATTGGATGGATATTGGTACTGGAGAAAAGAAAAGAAATGCATTCAGTAGTACAGGCTACAAACCTTATACTTTGGGAGGAAAAAAAATGTTTGTTGCAAAATTGAAGCTAAGCAGCTGCAACCAAGAATAAGAACTGTGATGTTCTGGTCAAATGCACGTCAAATGTGGGCCACAAATAAGGCCCTAAAAGAAGCAAAGCACAATATGTTCCAAAAGACTTTTGTCGCTGTATTAAATGAACTTAATATGAATCATGCAAGGAAAGATTGAAATGTATAGTGTCCTGCTAAGACACATTAAAAAATACATCAATACGAGCAGCTAAGGTCTACAACAATGAAGAAGAGAACAGAAAAGCTGTTAATAAAAGCAGTTTTAAAGAGTTTATCTTGGTTTTCCGAGGGAAACAAAAGCAGTGATTTAGTTGTGATTACTGTTTCAGGGTTTAGTTCAAGGAGGGCAACTGATGAAGAAGAAAGGAGGCACAACAGCAGGAAAAGTATACAGCGTCCAAAGGAAAATGCTGAAGTAACAGATTCATAAACTAGCTATCAATGAATTCATGCCGAGACTCTGAAGGTTAGAAAAATGTTGTGTCAAGGAAATCAAAGTAGTAAAAGCAATATAATGTAATGTAAAAAAAATCCTCACTTAAAAACTAATATATCTTAAAATGCATTAATGGAGTGAACTGTTTTCTTTTTTTAATTTCTTCTTTCTTTTCACAAAGAAGCCACTCAACAAACTTGAACATGCAGGTTAAGTTGCCCATATCTATCTACAGCACCTTCAGCAAACTCAACTGGAACAGCTTTTTGAGTGGTTGCTGATTTTGAGCTTTGCAGTGAGGATTATTTTCAACTCTACTGAGACAGTTTATTTATATTAGACACTAGTAAAAAATTCTTCACTATGAGGGTGGTGAGACACTGGCACAGGTTGCAGAGAAGCTGTAGCTCCTCCATCCCTGGATGTATTCCGGGCTAGGCTGGACGGGGCTTTGAGCAGCCTGGTCTAGTGGAAGGTGTCCCTGAAAATGGCAGGAGAGCTGGAACTAAATGATCTTTAAGATCCTTTCTAAAGCAAACCATTCTATGATTCTATGATTCCATGAACATTTCCTGGCTTTGCTTCCTGCCCTGCACAGCCAGGCTCGAATTTGTAGCAAGGGACATGAACTAAGGTGTTTGCTGAGACAAGCTGTAGAAATTCACTAATAAAGGGCTTGTGACCTGAAAAAAATATTATTTGCTTCTTTTCATACTAATTTGCTTTAGTTTGCAAAGGCACAAATGTAGAAGTTTGGCAGATTTGTAGGCAACATCTGTTGAGTTATAGTAACTATCTTGGCAATATATAGATCAAGCACATGTAATTACAATTGTGGTAAGTGCTAGGTAGTTTCTGAAACAGTGTTTCTCCAAGACAACATGTTCAGTCACAGGGGGGTTGTCTGAGACCTAGCATCAGGGGAGAGATTTGATAGAACTGGTATAAAATTTTTTAGGCTACAGAGTGGAACATGTCTCAGCTGCTGATAATTGATGAACAGAGGGCTGTATGGAAACCCAGGGGAGGGATCTATCTATTGATGCAATCTTTGTCCTAAGATCTTCACAAGTGAGAGTTAATGGTCCCTTTCTTCCATGGTTTACTGCTGTTAATAAAGGAGCTACAATTGCTTTCTGAAGAACATCCTGGTTTCTCTGTTGATCAATTGATTTGCTTTTCTCTCAGAGCAACTTTTTTTCCCTAAGATACTGTATGCATTCTATTATTTCATTGAGTCACTTTTGGGTTTGCTGCTGATTATGAGATCTGTTTGTCGAACAAAACAGAGGAACTCAATTTTCTTTAGGTCATAGCTGTGGCAGCTTTTAATGAAGTCTTTTATTTAAGTTTCACAGCATGAACATAGCTAAAAGGTCAAGAACAACAAGGAAGACCTGCATTTCACTGACATTTAAGGCCTTCCTAATTTTACAAAGCTGTTAATTTCAAATGGCTATGTCATTCCTCCTGAGGAGAGGAAGTCACATAGGTCTTTTTCCTGTGAGTTATCCCATATACAGTACTTGGCACAGTTGCAGCATTTTTGCACTGCAGTGAAAGAAAACTCTTGATCAGATACTTTCCAACCAAAATGAGACTTCTTTAAATACCTTTATTATGAGGAGTAAGCAGGGAAGAAAGAAGGATTTCTGTCCATGTTTGGTTGAAAAGGATCCAGGACCATTCCCAAGGTTCCATGGCCAGTTGGCCAAGGTCCCATGGTACGATGGGTACCACACTAGCAGGGAACCCAGGGATGGCTGAGCTACCTTCTTCCACCCTTTAGAAGAAGAGAATATAGTTAATTGTGCAGTTCCCTTTGATTACAGTGATAGTGGCTGTTCTCCAGGTTCATTTAATCTCCTTATCAAAATGACAAATGTATATGTTCTCAGCCATGAAACCTGACCACCTCAGGCATGACACATCTTTTGAGACAGCTCTGGATTCACTTGATTTTCATTACAGTAAGGAACTTTCCAACCTTTTAAAATCAGAGTCCATTTCACTGTTAAGCTGTTTCTATTTCAAAATAAAACCTTGCATGTGCATAGATATTACTAGAGGCAGCATTATGGTCATTTAACAAAGCTGTCATAATGTTGTGTAAGTGATACAGGAGGTGATGAACACAAGGTCAAACAAGGTTTGTTTTTGTAATGATCACTGACTTTGGCAAGCAACTTTAATGGTTTAGGACCTGAAAGATGGCCAGGTAGGATATCAGCCATACATGTACTGAAGGAGCTCTAGGAAGATGCCTGTAACATTATCACAATGATAACACTGTTATTCTCAACAGGCCAGCAACATTTCAGATTTTTCAAGTTTGTTGAAATCTCTCTCAAAAAAAGTCTGTGAATTTAACACTGAGTAATGATCCTATGTAAAGCATTTCATCAAAGAAGGAGAACAGAATGCACAGTGTATTTATTTATTCTGCTAATTGCACAAAAGCAGTACTATGTGAACTTGAGTTACTTTGTTCACAAAGTTCTGTCATCTTTTCAGTGAAATGTGTCATGTCATGGTACTAGCAACTAGCTAAGATGAAAAATAACAAAACCTTATTCACGAGAAGTGTTTGAAGAATGATATAGCTGGAATGTAGTTACCCAGCTTTCTGCTAGCCAGAGCCAGTAGGTATACTACTGAACATCGATCATCATTGAAAGCACTTGTACTGATGCTTTGACAGCTTTTTTTTCTGAGCTCTGGCTCAATGCTAAGAAGGAGCACAAAGATGAATGATTTCTTCCCTGTAACTTCCCAGGGTGCTGAGGAGAACCCCAAGGTGCTGTTCCAGTACTCCAACCCGGTCATCTCCTGGCTCTTTAACAGTTAACAGTAGCTGTGTCCACTGCATCCCAATCCATGTGACAGGACACCCTGTCTTGGCAGGCCCAGAATCATGAGGATCTTCAGCATGGAAGGGTGGCTGAAGGGCTGCGGAGCACATCATCTACCCTCTGTGAGTACTGCCTTCTACATTTAAAGCATGCAATAAGTTACCTGTTTCCACCAGGCATTTGGCTCTGCACAAGCACACCTATTTACTCACCAGCAACAAGGTTTTCCTGCTGATACATGGTGTGGCTGGGACAGGGTGGACATATCAGTCCAAGGGCAGCTGCACTGTGCAGCCATGGGCTCCGCAGGCAGAAAGGAGCCACTCTAGCTGGAACAGTCTTTGTTCTTAACTGAGAGAATTGTGCTTCACAGATCAGTTGTGCCTTAAAAAATCCCAAAGCAATGACTGTGTTGCCATTTGATAACTTTCTGAGGATTTGGCTATATAAATGTCTGGTAAACACTACAGTTAATTAGATGCCTGCATCTGCACATTTAGTCAAATATGCAGTCAGATATTGATTCCAGCCACAAGACTCTCGTAAACAAAGTCATTGAAGATATGTTAAGTGTTTGGGTGAAAATCTTTATATAACAAGATAATCCAGCTGAAAACTCCTAAGTTCTAAATTAGCAAGAAAATCAAAACAAGAAGTAAATTCAATCCAGACACCCATGTGAAAGCAAAATGGTTATTAAAAAATAAGAGCTTTGACCACTTGCCATCACTGCATATACAAGCACAGTACAACTTCATTCAGTATCGATAGATACAAACTGTGTTTTCATGATCATTGTGTGAGTTGGTGATGATGTCATCACTAAAGCTAGTTTCTGAAAAACTTTGAAGGCAATTTTTACTGTTTCATCTTTTTTTTCTTTTCTCCCTAGAGTTTCTCTCCTGGTATTAAAGGATTAGAACAAAAAAGGTATTGCTACACTTAGCATTGTGGCTTGGCATGGATGCAGTTTTGAACATGTCTAAGTTCTGTGCTTGCAAAAATTGAGGGTTGTACAAGCTTGTGTGTTCAGTTATAGAGATGCTGTTGTGCTCACATATGTTGGCCACAGTCACAGCTGTGGTCATATTTTCAAAATCTGACTCTTTTAGGATGTTTGAAGAGGACAGAGGCAGGAAATCATATTGAAGGTCAGATATTATTTAATGAGAGGCAGAGAATGTTATCTTTATATTTCCAGAACTGAAAATGTTGTTCAATACCTTCTTTACCACTTACAAGAAATTTAAAGATCTTAATCAGCAATACAATTACGTTCTTAAATATACACTGTCCTGAGCTACTGGAAAACTGAAACATTGCTGCAGAAAAGATCTGTGTGTGAGTTAAAATGTTTATTCCATTTGGGTTTAGCTTCAATTATTTCCAGCATCTTCTCCTTGATAATGATGCAGAACTGAACACTACTACATGACCGTTTTTTAATTTTTTCCTCATACGTGCATGCTTATGTATTGTGTCTTATACTTGAAAATTGTGTAGTGAAGGTCCTACGTTTCATAGCAGTGATTGTCAAGGAACAATATTGGAACAGACAGAGATAGTAGGGAAGCAAATGAGTAAGTTCACTGTCTCTAACTTTCTAGATCTTGTGATGTGTTATTAGAATAAAACCAGAAAATGATCTCTACATTGTTGGCAGAAACAGTTACAGCTCTATCAGCTTATAATTCCAATGTTAGAAATTAATTTTTCAAATAGTTTGTTCAAATAGTTTGCAAAATAATTTGCCTATATATTTAAATCCTCTTTGCCTTTAATCAGTATTTTGATCTGTTTGCGTCATGAAACAGGAGAAAAATCCAGAACCAGGTTCAGGTGTTTCAAAAGCATAACTAAACTGAAATTCATTGCTCTAAGTGATCAGCCCTTGGCTTTAAGGTTCCAAGGCAACTGATGCCTCTTGAAAACCTGTCTTCCTTCAGGATTTCTACTGTCATGTTGCCAAGAAGGGTGACCAGAGATGGGAGTGAGGAAGGGACCATTTGAGAAGTAGATTTATATGGCAAGAACTCCAAATGCCAATTACTGTGTTTCCAAAAGCACTGTTTTCTGGCACACAGGTTTGTCATGCTGTAGGAGTTAATTTACTCTAAATTATCAGTAATACAAATCTCTTTCACCTGTTCATCAGAGGAAAATGAAAAGCTTTGGCAGCCAGACAGAGGGTGAATAGGTTCCTAAAGTGTCTAGAAAGTATGGAGGAAAGCTTAAATTACTCATAGCTTGTAAGACTGGCTAATAGCAAAGATAATTTTAGTATCAGTGAAGCCCTATGAGAGGCTTAGGGAGAGATGATGCAAATATGAGTAAAGTGGTGGAAACAGAAGACCACTGATTTATCCTTTGTTATAGCAAGGGTCAAAGGGCAAAGTCCATCTGTGCAGGGATGGCTGAGAAGTGGCAGAGGTAAAGCAGAAAGGAACAGAAGAGAACTCAGTGATGCCAGCCATGTTGGCAACGAACTTTGTTTTTTTCTGTTAGTACTGAAAAGCCGCTTACACTGAAAACTTTAAAACAATGCACAGCAGCACTGAAGAGGTTTCATGTTGCATAAGTAGCACATGAAGAGGTCAGAAAAGTTCCCAAGAGCACTAATATGTTGGCTGAATGGTTGCTCTGGTGGCAGCACTTTCCCTGCTGCAGGACAGTAGAATAGCATGTGGTTTTGAGACTGGAGACACGCATCTGGGAAATAAAAAACTTTCATTTGCTTTCAAACTATCCACAGCCCATGTGGGGCTCAATGCTTTCTCTTCTGGGGGTTAGTCCTCCATCTTTTAAATAAAATTATGATTTTGAGTGTTAATGGCTTCCTCATGATTCTGAATGGAAATATTTATCTTGATTCTGAAAGATTTATTTGGAGAAGGTAGATATCTGCTCAGATCTCTATGACCAACAGAGAAGATAGGAGAAAGAAATAATCACTCAAGACTGAAAATCTGATATATTATCAGAGGTAGGAACTCATAGCATTTTAGAAGGAAGAGAGAGAGGATGAGTGCCATTTTACATGAGAATGTCTGACACTCATACCAGAGTGATTTTGAAAGTCATGTTGTTTCTGCTTGTCCTGATATGCCGGAATACATATTCCACATAAAACCAATAAATTAACAAAGAGATAAAAATAGAGATAAAAAGAGATATTGAAAACCCACACCAGACACTCTTCAAACTGAGATAAATGATTAGTAACAATCAAACACCACCTTCCCGTGCTGACTGTATAGGCTTATTTTTAATCCCTTCTACCCAATAACAAATAACACTGGTTACCTTTTGCTGGCTTAAAACTCATCTTTTCCATCACACGTGCAGTTAAATGTGTTTCTCTTTTTGTCACTGTCCTTCCTGATCAGCTGCTAACAGGAAGAAGATGCAGGTGTGCTGAATAATATCCCTGGTCTTTCATTGTTCACCCCTGTTTTTGAACACTTGCCATCAAACCTACTGTTCAGGGCAGCACAGCCCACTTGTAAGCTGCCTAGAGAAGAGACCATACCCACATGACAGAAGGAAAAGCATGTGGAATACAGATATTTGTACTCCTGTGATAGGAAATATTCAACATAAAATGGAGAATGGAAACCTTGAGTTTTCTTCAGCAGGTTTTCAGGGCTGTTGGACCACAAGCAATGTGCCAGCTAATGGAAGTGTCCCTTACTAGCAGTGCAAAGTGAGTGTGTAATGTAGCCATATAGTATTCAGGGGCTTATTTTTTCAAGGTTTTCTGTGCTATGCTAGCTTTGCATAACAACCTTAAGTGTTGCACAGTATTTTTCAGCTTGAATAATTTATACTTTTTTTGCAGTGAATCTAGTACTAATAGCACATGAACATTGTCAAGGGACATTTTATCCTAATGCCTCCTTTTGTTTTATTCAGTAGGAAATTATTGTCCTGATATTCTCAATTACAGTAATTCAGAGAAAAATAACTGCAGCAAATACTATTATGTGGTATACAAAGAACATCAAGGCAGACATATGAATATGAGAACTTTAGCTGGCTGGTCCTGTGATTTCAATATTCTCAATACTCTTCTCCTTTCCTGCAGAAATAAGATGTTTGTACCATAGTTGATTTTGCTGTACATTTTCTTTCCCTACCAGCCTGTGCTTGCCCTGATATTCCCAGTTCAGAAAGGGTTTTTCTTTTTTTCTCTTATTCATATGAAGAGACAAAACATCTTCTTGACCTGACATATTCTCACTCTGGCAAGTTGATTTTTCCAGTTGTGTTTTTTTGGTTCTTTGTTCCTCTGCACTCCCATTTTCCAGCTGCAGGTACTTCTGGTTCCTGCTTCCAAGGCAGTCCAACCTACAATCCAGTTATTCTGCTGATCTGGTGACATAAATGCAGGTTTTTTTGGTCTTTCCCTACTTGCAGGAAGAGGGAGAAATAGTGAAGAGAAGAGAAATTCAGCCTGTCTTTGCCCATGGTTTATCATGGAGATCAGACAGTGAAATTCCTGTGTACGGAGAAGGCCTGCCCAAGCTCATTGCTTTGCCCATCCCACAGAAGCCCCTTTCTCTGCTCCCCCTCTAGATCCCTCTTTGTCTGGAAGCACAGCAGACATCCCATAATTGTGTTTTCAAGGGTAAATATTGCATCTCTGAGAACCTGTATCTTTGCATAACCTATACAAAAGCAGAGGAAGAGAGAAGGAAAGAAGGCAGGAAGGCTTTCAGGGAATATGAAGGGAGGGACAGGAGGTATATTGGAGTAGAGAGAGCAGGCTGAGATGGATCAGAGGTTGTTACTGGCAGAACCAAGACCTATATGTTAGAGATGCCAACATACACACACATACCTTCTAGTGCAGCTTAATTATGGCGTGCTTGTACTGGAAGCTTGGGTTGTGTTACGGGCAACAAAATACAGCAGATCTTTCTGAATGCTTAATTCTTCTGTCAGAGGATAGACCTATCCCTCATGTATTTCTTCCAGACCTTTCCTGCTTCATTCCCAATTCTTGGACCCTGTCCCCAGCTGGTGTTTTGTTTGTTCTGTATGAGCCCTCCCTTTTCTTTATAACAACAAAAGTCAGCAGCTCTGTGTAATACAACTCTGACATGTCTGGCCATGCCCTGTTCCCTGAATGTCTCTGAAGCTCTGGCCTAGTGACAGAGCAGTCCCTTCAGCACCAGCACAGGGGCAGTGTCTATGCCTCTTGCCATGCATCCATCTGTATTTATGGGCTATGGGCAATGTCTTATTTACAAATATTTTCGGATTACTTTTAATCTAAAAGCAGAGTTAATTGCAAGGTTTTTATTTAACTGTGAATATAAAAATGTTTATGTCTAAATTGGCTTTATGTATCTGAAAGCAAATATTTGATCACTTTGCTCTTCCAGTTCTGAAGTCTAATTTAAAATCCCACTAAGCTGTATGGGAATTGTATAAGGCCCCTGGGGAGGACAGAGAAGAGAATAACATAATACTAGGTCGAATGTAGACTATAAAACTTTCTGAGACCTGTTTGAAGCTGTGGGAAACAGCTCACATTGATGATAATGAACAGAAACAAAAAAAAAAAGGGCCTGTGAGAGAAACAAAATGATCAGATTGTTATTTTGCCTTGGGCAAAACCTACCAAAATCTGCTTTTTCATTTGAGTTCAGAGGGAATAAAGTCTCCAAAAAGATCAGATCATGATGGGAAAGCACAAAAGCAGGCCCTTCATTAAATGTGTAAAGGATCACAGGGGCTGGAAATTTCACCAACAAAGAGAAAATGAGGTGTGGCAGACCTGTAGTGCGATTATGTATGAAAGTATATGCTACTCCTGTTTGACTGCCAACATTTTACATACATGCAGACAGCTGTCTCTCTCTTGAAAGCATTTGACAATGACCTGGTGTGATTATATGACACCTTTTAACTGAAGGCCCTCAAGTGCTTCCAAAAGTTATTATTATTTTCTTTTGTGGAGTTATTCAGCATCAAACCTCAAAATAGAGCAAGACATTAGGAGTAGAAAAGAACTCCAGTCCCTTTCTCCAAAACAGCAGGCAACATTACTTGCTTCTGTATGCAATGGCAGTGCTACTGAAAGGCACCTGTCCCCTTCTGAACTGTAGCAGCTGAAAAGAATACGGCAGAATAACAAGAACAAACAGCTCACTTTTACAAGTTGCCTTTTTTATTTTTTATTTTTTTTCTTCCTGAGAATTCCTTGTTCTTTCCTGTACTTGGCACCTGGGCCACTGACGAAAGAGTGACAGTAGTCACTCACAAACAAAACTCTGAATTCCAGGGGCAGACAAAAAATAACTCAGTGAAAAGGACTACTAATCTTACTAATGAGGAGTTACCCTCAAAAGAACACTAAACCAGCTGTTTCAGTGCTGCTTCTAAATGAGCAGAATGTGTAGTGTTCTTTCTGTTTTCATTGGGCTGACCTGTGAAGCCCTAATTATCAAGAAAAGGGAATTAAAAGCAGAAAATACCATAGTCATAACAGGTGAGCTACTCTGCATCAGTACAAGTGCACTTCACTTGAATAATATTAATTCTCAGCTGATACACATAATAAATTACTTCAAGCTGCATTAAAGATAATTTTATTCAACCCCTGTTCTTCTGCTATAGAAAATTTGTCCAGTCTGTTTCTCAAATAAGAAGTGGTTTACACCTTGCATATTCACTGGGAGCTGGGAACAATGAGAGCTGGACGAGTTAGCAGTTCTCAGCTCTGCTTAAGGGAAGCAGCCTCTCTACAGTGTACTAGTTTCTGTGAAGAAAGAGGCTCTTCAGCAATGTATGCTGCAAAAGGTTTATGGGGAACTCCTGGGAGATGTAACGAAGGAAAACTACTCTTCATGGTAGGTACAGACTAAGGCTCAGTGTTTTCCACTTAAGAGAGTAATCCACAGTCTAGTGAATGATTTTAAGGCATTAAGTTTCCTTTCAAAGCACCTGCCATTGTTTATATTATTAGCTGTCATTCCCACATGTAGAGCAAAACATAGATTTCCAGACTGAATGGCATTTTTTGGCTTGTGAACATGATAATAGAGAAGCAAGTGTGACCTCCCTGAAGCAGATGGCATTATGGTACTTGTGATCTACCAGCATTGCCCATCCCCAGTAGGCAGGCAGCGCAACACATTCCTTTCAAAGGTGCAAAACATTTCAATTTCTCCCATTTGCCTCATAAGATTTAAGTAGCTGCAGATATGCTATCCTAGCCTTCGTAAGTGGCCACTGTCAGGGCCTTGAGGGCATTCTCTGTCCTCCACAGGGTTTGTCTGCCTGGGCTCAGGGCCAGGTTTAATAACAAAGCTGTCAGGCCTTGGCAAGCTCAGCAGATGCCTGCTCTGCCTTTGCTCAGGACCTGTTTTTAAATTGAGGCTCCTGCACTTGGTGTTTGCCTGAGCTATGTTGCAGGCATGCTGGGGCACACTCATGTGCCTCCCTGATGTTCACACACTGACTTGACTTTCCAGCTTGAGCTGGGTCCTGCCTCATCCCTGCAGGATGTCTGGGGTCTCAGCAGATCCATGTCACTCACATTGACCAAGCTCTGCTTTCCTCACTGACTGCTGTGGGCTGTGCCTTATCAGAATGATGCTGCTCTGCTGCTCCTGATGCTCCCTGCCAGTCTATGGGGGACAGAAGTGATGGTGGCCTCTTACAGAATCATTTTTCTGAGATGGATATTGGGCCGTTACAAGCTCAGGACACATTCATACTCTCACCAAGAGATCTGAGCATTTGGTGCTCACGTGCAACATAGTTTGAATCCACTTCACATTTTCTGCAAAAGGCTGTCCTTCTTCTGCCTTTGTGACTGCCTCAAAGTCGCTATGGAGACACTTTAATTTTAAAGCACAAGTAAATTGTTTAGGAAAGCCACAGGTGCATTAGCTTTATTCCTCTGTTGCATAGGCAGGGCTATGAGGGCATTACTGGCATAGATAGACAGACAAACATAGATAGATAAATAGATAGATATGATGCCTACCACCCTTGACTTATCTGTATAATCAAGGCTTGCTGAATCTTCATGTGAGTAACACTTGCACAGAGAGGATAGATAGAAAATATGTGTATAGGGAAAGGAATCTGGGAACATAATGTCACTTCGGTAAATAATAATTATGAAAGGAAAATATGTAGCTTCCCAAATGAATAAAAGAGACTTTTCTTCAAGTGTTTCTCAATTTCTAATACTAAGAAACTGAGCTTCAGAATTGAGAAATTGTAAGACTGAGCTTGAGCAATCCTTTTTTATTCATTACTGAGGTAATTTAAGAACATGCTTATAAGTCCTGTAACTTCGAATACTAGAACAGATTCTTTGTCCCCTGTAGAAGGAAGCCATAGTAAGTCATACTTTGTAGTAGAAATAAGACTTTATGTTGCAAAATCATAGAATCATAGAATAGTTAGGGTTATAAAGGACCTTAAAATCATCTAATCCCAACCCGCCTGCCATGGTCAGGAACACCTCACACTAAACTATATGGCCCAAGGTTCTGTCCAACACTTCCAAAAACTTTGGTTAATAAACAGTTAAAGAAGTTATGACAAGTGGAAGGCTAAGAGAGAATAAAATCAGAATGAAACCAGATCTGACTTTTATGTATTGCTGGGAGGTGACTGATTCATGCACTTGGATCCAACAGGGACTGAAAAACACTTCGAGGTTCACAGCATATCGAGATTTTTCCAGAAAGATCTAACATTTGCCATTAAAAAAATAAAACAGACACCAGACTTAGGAAGAATGCTGTAACTCTGTGAAGATTCCTAATAACTTGTTTTATTTCTGCATTTCAAGCTTGAATAATCAGTGCTAAGCACAAAATTCAACAGAAGAGAAAATTTATTCCTTGGCAGAACAGTTTCCTCCCAAAACACTAGATTATTCTAGTAGCTAAAATGTCTACAGAGAGTTCTTCTAGAATGTAGAGATTTAACCGTTTTACTGCATAGACAAACCCAGGTCTCCATTATTCAGAGCAAACTGGATGTGTGAGCTGTAGGGTGCGATTATGTGTTCATTATTGCCTTCTTGCTTCAAATGATTGAAATGGTTGTTTTTACCATGATGGAAAACCATTGGGCAAAGCATTTCCTAAGGCTGAGTAATGGGGGCTATGAACCAATGAAACATCTATTAAAATCTCAGAAGTTGCTGCAGAGACTCTCAGTTTTCCAGCTCTTAGTGAGGAGGTAAGGGAAAGAGAATTGAAATTAGGTAAATAGAATTGATTGCTTTAGACTTCGTGACTCTACATGAAAGACTATTTTGGGCTAGTGGCAAACTGATCAGCAGTACTTGTTTTTGTGATTATCGAGTAATCATGGAGATTAAAGGTTGCAGGCAAATGCCACTGGATAGTAGATGTGTTTTGGAAGAGGACTTAATGAGTGACTTGGTGATTGAAAGCAAATTACTCAGAGATGTTTTCACAGCACACACTGCTTAGCTACCAGCATCTTTTCTCAGGAGGAAAAGTGATAATACACTTTTCTGCTAGCTGGATGAACAGGTGAGAGGGGTTTGTAAGAGAAAATAGAGAAAATGGGGTAGGAACTAGCCATTGTCTTTATTGATAGACTTGTGGGAAACAAGTGCCAGAGTGTGACAGCCGTCTTGAAACTGACTGGATTTTTAAATGCTATGGGATTTACCTCATTCCTTTTGACATCCAGTGCTGTCTGGCCCTTCTACTCAAAGAGACCCCTCTTTGGATGGAGGAGGCTGAAGGCCCTTCTGTGAGGAGCTGCAAAGCAGTGGCGCCCACAGCACTGAGCCAGAGCTAACACGTGTGGCTGCTTAGGAGGGCTCATTAAGTCTGGCTTGGCACCATGATAGCTGCAGTCAAGAGCCATCAGTTGGCGTGGAGCTGAGCTGCAGCACATCTGCTTCTGTCCAGGAGACAGACTCTTACAGAGAATGGGAGGGGAAACCTCACACTGGGGGAAATGGAGTGGGTAAGGGATAAGTGAGACCATCATCTGCATCAACCTTTTGCAAGAGACATGGCAGGAGAGGGTGTTGGGTTGCCTTATTAGGCGAGGTACACATGCACTACTGCTGCTTCTGTTGCGTGTCTGCTTTCACTTGACGGTTTCATCAGCCGGAATCAACGTGTGAACTGAAGGAGCTGGAAAGCAGCTGCATCAACTGCTGATGCTGTGGTAAAGAAACTGCAGTTAATAGGAGGATGAAGACCCGTCTACTCCCTTTTGTCACCCACACTCCACCTCATCTAAATCTGTGTCTGGCTTGAACTGTGTCCTGTAGCTTACAGTTCTGTGTAGGGTTGTGTGCTCAATAATAACACATTTGATATATCTGTCTTAAGAGCTGCTCTGGTAAAATGTATTCTTTGCAGGACAAATACTGCCAGCTCTGCTGTGCACGTTGCTTATCAATTTATAATTGTCATGCATACTTTGTCATGCTGCAGGTCTTTATCTCAAGAGGTGCAAGCAGTTCTGGAGAGGTGAACTAAATTTTATATAATTAAGCTGAAAACATTTGCTTCTAACTGTGAAGGGTCGTTATGTAATTGTAAAGGCTCTTACTAAAATAATTGCTTTGGGAATTGCTGCCAGAGTTAGGGTTTTTCTTTGGTTGTTGAGGGTTTTTTGTTTGGTTGGTTGGACTTGTTTGTTTGTTTTTTTGGGAGTTTTGTTTGGTTTGGGTTGCCTTGATTTGTTTTTCTTCCCTCCCACTCCTTGTATAGTGTTACTTTAGAACATTGCTTATACTAAGTCCATTTGGTTCTCTTCTTCAAGGGGAGCAAAATAATTCTGTGAAATATAATTACCAGATTTTGCCGTAACTGGAAGTATTTTGCCAGTGAATTGTTGTGATTTGTAATTCTAAGCTTTGTGATTTGATGTAGATGACCAGAAATACCCATTCTAGACCAACATGAAATGACAGAGATGTATTTTTGAAGATGCAATGAGAATTGATTGAAGTTGTAAACTCTTTTCATAAGATCATAGAATCATAGAATCGTCATAGAATCACAGAATGGTTTGGCTTGAAAGCGAACTTAAAGATCATCTAGTTCCACCCCCACTCCCATGGGCACCTTCTGGAAATGGACACCTTCTACTAAGACCAGGTTGCTCAGAGCCCCATCCAGCCTGGCCTTGAGCACTTACCAGGGATGGGGCAGCCACAGCTTATTTCGGCAACTTGCTCTAGTGTCTCACCACCCTCATAGCAGAATTTCTTTTTAATATCAAATCTAAATCTCCCCTCTTTCAGTTTAAAACTCTTATCTCTTGTTCTATCACTACTTGCTCCTATAAAAAGGCCCTCTCCAGATTTCTTGCAGGCCCCCTTTATGTATTGGAAAGCTTCTATAAGATCTCTGTGGAGCCTTCTCTTCTCCAGGCTGAAGAAGCCCAACTCTCTCAGCCTGTCTTTG
Organism: Coracopsis vasa; assembly: GCA_026283785.1. Lineage (NCBI taxonomy): Eukaryota > Metazoa > Chordata > Aves > Psittaciformes > Psittacidae > Coracopsis > Coracopsis vasa. The sequence goes on from JANHGB010037429.1 coordinate 20,279, forward strand.
TAGGAGAGGTGCTCCAGCCTATCTTTTTGTCTTGCTCTGTCTCACAAGAGTTTATGAATTGAACTTCCTGCTCCAGTCAGATATGAAACCCAGGGTAGCTATGATACATTAGTTCTTTTAAACGCTTTTTTGATTGACCCTCACCACTGCCAAATGGATTCCAAAACTGACAAGTTTCCCTTATTCTGATCCAGAACACCTGGAAGAAGTTGTGGCTATTACAGAGGAGAACTTCCTGCCCAAAAGCTGAATGAATGGAGAAACTAAGTAAGCCAGCAAGACTGGAGTTTATGTTGTGGAACAGTTTCATTCCTATTTCACTGACGCTAACAGTCAAGTTAAAAAAAATATAAATTCATGCTGAGCTCTTGAATGTTTCAGTACTTAATGCTTTTCTTGAAATTTGAACTTACAAGACAGTGACACGGGTGTTGGCAGACAGAACTTCTTAACTGGATATTTGTGCTCTTTAGAATTGTCTAATTCGTGTAGGTTTGTTTGCAGACATAAATGAGATCTAAAGACTGAAATACAAAGGGCTTGCTTGAAAGCAATTACAACATGCAGCTTCCATGGCTCTCAACTAAGTTTTCATTCAGGTTCCAATACAAGTACAGCTGCCACCTCAGCTCTCACACAGCAGTTCTTTATGCTAACAATTCACCTTTTTCTATATTCCTGTAACCATGCATTTTTCAATTCAATTTTAACATAACAGAAACGCCACGGCGTGTCAATAGGATCACTAAAGACAGGTCTGTGAAACTCCTAAGCCTTTATTTATATGCTTTTAAACCAGATATCCAGCTCAGTTTCAAACAAAACAGGCACAATATTCCATGGCTTTTGCTGACATTTCTGACAGCTTGATTTATTTAGAAGAAACCTGGGTGGCCAAGGAGGAGAGCAGAATGGGGAGAAGACAATTTTGTATCACCAAAGGACATTTTCATTTCCTCTCTGATCTCTGTTATTGGAGGTGGGCATAGCACAGCCCTGAGGTGAACCTGGCAATTGAAAGGCCATGAACTCTCATTGCAAAACTTTCTTCTAGCAGGGATCTTCAGAAACAATATCATGGCTGTCCCCAAAATGTCTGCCTGCTTGCAGTAGATTCAGGGCTTTTAAGAGCCTTTTCATCCTCTGGCCATTTTAACAGACATAAAATTTCCTTTGGTTATTTCCCTGAACCGCGTATCACTTGGCTGAGAGCCCTGCAGAAGCATGTACACCTCAGGATAATGTTTTTACTGTCTAAGCGTCTGCCTTCTTTCCAACTACTTGAACTACTTTACTCAGATCTCAACAAGTCTGCAACAGAAAGCAGACAAATACTTCCCAGAACAGCTCATTAGACCTACCATCCTTCCCCAGTCTTTTAGGGAGAGCTATATGAACTAGTACCTCTTCTGCTAGCAGAAGTGAGCATTGGTTGTGCAATCTTGTGGATGGAGGAAGATAAGTGGTGTTTCTTGGATTTGTCTGATATACCGCAGGTCTTCAGAGAAGCTCTATCCAGTTCTTTTTTACTTGAAAATATTCCTTCTTCAACTCTCACTAAACAATAAACAGATGAATAAAGAAAACAGCTTTTCTTAGACATCATTAATGGTAACCTCTTGTTTTGCCTTTTTGCTATTTGACCTTCTGCCTTCTCAAACAACTTGGCCTTGAAACATGGAGTTTTGTTCAGTGAAACTATTACGAGAAAGTAAGGAGCAAATAAGATGAAGATATCTAAATTCTACATGAGATCCTGACTTCATCTCACTCTGAGGCTTAGACACCTTCAGTGAGGAATTTAGGTCCCTGGGTAGCAGGTTAGAGACTCTGAGAAAGTGGAGGTGTGTAATCCTACTTGGTGCTTTTGCAAAATTTTTAAAGTTCATTATTTTGTGAGAGGTTCTAAGAGGTTGTGGTCTCTGTCAAGAAGTGTCTGTTTCCAAGATACGTAAAGGAGACTTAACACATGAAAAATGCATATGTTTCTGTTGTCTTTTCCGTGTGATGATCTAGATATGCCAAAATGTTGTCACTGCTTCTTACAGGTTACAAATGTGCCTGTCCCCTGTCCAGGAAGTTTTTGGAAGATTGGAAAGTTTGTAGAGTTACAACATTATAATGAAATCTAGTTATCTGAGGCAGACTTTCACAAAACTACTAATTGGTCAGCCTCACTTCTGTGCCTGTAAGAACATGGAGCAGATCCTACTCAAAGGTATGGTAAGGCATACGGATAATAGGGAGGTTATTAGAGACAGCCAGCATGGCTTCATAAAGGGCAAATTGTGCTTGGCTAATCTAGTGGCCTTCTATGGTGGAGTGGCAGGGCTGGTGGATAAGGAAGAGCAATTGATGTCATTTATCTTCACTTCTGTAAGGCCCTTGATACAGTCCCACAAAACATCTGTGTTGCTATATTGGAGAGCTATGAATTTTATGGATTAGGAATTGGATGGGTGGCAGCAGCCGAAGAGTTACAGTCAGCAGCTCAATGTCCAAATGGAGATCAGTAAGAATTGGTGTCCCTCAGGCATCCATACTGGTTTGGTATCTTTAATACTGACATAGGCAGTGGGATTGAGCGCGCCCTCGGCAAGTTTGCAGACGACACCAAGCTGTGGTGCAGTTGAGGGAAGGGATGCCATCCAGAGGGACCCTGACAGACTTGAGAAGTGGGCCAATGTGAATCTCTTGAAGTTCAACAATGCCAAGTGCAAGGTCCTGTGCCTGCATTGTTGAAATCACCAGTATCAGTACAGGCTGAGTGATGAATGTATTGAGAGCAGGTGATTCTTCCCTGCTACTGCCCTCCTGCAAGCCCCCATCTGGAGTTCCAGTTCTGGGGTCCTCAGCAAAAGATGAACATGGATCTGTTAGAATTGGTGCACAGGAGAGCCAATAAAATGATCAGAGGGATGGAGCACCTCTCCTATGAAGAAAGGCTGAAAGAGCTGGAGGAGAGAAGGCTCAGGGGAGACCTTATTGTGGCCTTTAAATACCCAAAGAGGTTTTATAAGAAAGCTAAAGAGAGACTTTTTACAAGGGCCTGTAGCAGTAGGACAAGGGGTGATGTTTTTAACTAAAAAAGAGTAGATTCAGACTATATATAAAGGAGAATTTTTTACAGTGAGGGTGGCGAGACACTGGAAGAGGTTGCCTAACCAAGCTGTGTATGCCCCTATTCCTGGCAATGTTCAAGGCCAGGTTTAACGGGGCTTTGAGCAACCCGGTCTAGTGAAAGGTGTCCCTGCAGGGGGTTTAGAACTGGATAATCTTTAAGGTTTATTCCAACCCTAACCGTTCTGTGATTCCATGAAAACTGTTTCACAGGGTTCTATTAAAACTCAGATACTGGGATAGAAGCTTCAAACCTGTACTTTGTCTTAAGAAACTTTGACACAAGCGTACTATTTTTCAGGAAAGTGAGTATAGAGTTCAGATGCACTTTCTATATACTTTCAGATAACTGAAACACTCTATGTAATTTAATATTCATGTGGTGCTCAGGATTCAAAAGGAGCAGTTACATTTCTGCAAACTGCAGCAAGTTTTGACTATAAATCAATGACTCTTGTCTGCCCATTCTTGCTTTCATTAATATTTCATGAAGTTATGAAATTACTTTTACACAGTTTCACATTGAACATATGCAAGCGGTAAATGTGATAAATCAGTCAGTGGCTCACAGCTAGAATACTGAAAATGGAGAGAATTACTCAAATACTAGTAGGTGGTTAGCCATAGACAACACAGCTCTTAGAAAATTTCAGAGAATATTCATTGTGCAGTTTTCCTGCCTGAATACGTGGGAATATTAGGATTTATACAGAGGTAAACTGTAAATAATTCTGAGATAGAAGTAACTCTGAAGTTGGTTTGTTTTTTGGGTTTTTTTTCACCCTTTCCCAATTCTTAGCAGTATTTCAAAGCCCGTTAGTTGAGGTGCTGTACACTGAAATCTTATGCTAGAAAGAAGCCATGTACAAGCCTTTGAGACTGTAGTTAAAAAACCCAAAACACTAATGGTGACCTTGGGCAATGGCTAGCAGAACACACATACAAATTATAAGTTGTTCATAATGGAAAAAACACTGCCCTTTGGAGAGTATGTGTTGGAGGAAATAAGAAAAATAAATGATTTTTTTTAAAGAGTCTTCATTAAATGAAATTATTTTTCTTTAGAAACTCCTTTACCTTTCAGTCTCTTTTTCAAGAGCAATATTGCAGTGATGTAAGTGGCCATAATAAATTTTTCAGTTCATATTTGAAGAAGTTACAGGTTTGAAAACCACTACAGAAGCTAACATTTTATAGAGTGGGAAGATAGTGAAGTATATAGAAAAAAATGTGCCTCTTTTTTATTAATTTATTTTTTTACTCTGCAAAGAGTTTTATTTTTAATACTTATTAACAATAATAATGAATAGCACATGCAGATACTCTAGACTGTAGATTATAAGAAGCAGTGTGCCAGGAAAATATCCAGGTGTATACACATATAACTGTATTTCACATTGGTTTTTCAGTGTGATTTTGCATAAAACACTTGAGCTCCTGACTTCAAGCTGTACAGGAATTAATTAGCTAATCAAATAACTAATCTGCCCTGACCATTCCTCTGGTCTATTCAAGCAGCCTTTTTTTTTGATCTTTCATTACCTCTTAAGAGGCCTTTTCCCGGTTGTCCCCTCTAAAAAGTTTCTCACAACTAAAGATGTAATTTAGCTTTAACATTTGACAGAGTCATTGGAGTTAAATATTCCAATGGTGTAATTGCAGGTATTAAGATGGGATTTTCATAATTATCTGATTGATGATCACCATTTTCAAGATTTCTGAGGTGGCATAAGTGATCAGGTTATGTAATAAGACAAACTCCTAAAAATCAAAACTTCTCCTTTTTTGAAAGTAGATGTAAATTATGTAAGCAAAGATTTTGTATGTTATTACCATTATTAGTACCAACTTATAAACAAAGCATCTATGTAATATGAGCACAACTGACTCTGTTTTCAGGCCTTTCCTGGCAATCACCATTTTTATGATTATAAATATATTTGTACCAAACTATACGATAGCCTTATCATACATTTACAGAGAACAGAAAGACCAAGCAGTCGCCTTGCTCAGGATCTCACAGGGAGTCTGTGACAAAAGCTAGCCACATATATATCCTTCCAGAGCAGTTTCTTAGGCATAAGCTGGCATTTTATTTCTGTTGCCTTCCTATAATAAGACACCTTTTTTTAATTAACCTTTCTAAACAATTTTGAATGTAAAGCATTTAGTGAGAATAATTAACCAGCTTTTTAGATCTACTGTTGCCCGTCTGTGAAGAAGGAGACTTTAAAGGAATTTCACAGTGACATATTATAGGTAGTTTTCTTCCTAGCACATAGCCAATTTTTCGCTGTTGCTCTCTTGGGTTTTCACTGGATTTGAAACCTTGAAAAACAGCCTGGAAAAGCAGATTGGTGAGGGGGGAAGAAAACCTTCAGCTGGAGGTGCAAACCTGAGAGAGAACTTAATTAAACATGGTGAGAACTTAATTAAAATCAATAGAGAATTAAATAAAAAAAAAAATATTATGGTAAAAAGAAAATATTTCAGCCTGAACAAAAACAAGAAAGAAATTCAGACTTTCATAATGACATTCATTCTTGTACGTAGGCTAGCTGTGAACCCTGAACCTAAGGTGTTTTCTCTGAGGGTTGTATGCTTTTGGTGTGTAGCAAAGCATCCTAAAGTGATAGCTTTTTGCTTATGCAAGTGGATGGGGGTGACCTCCATATAGACTTTCTATTCATCTTTCAAGCTTGCCTTCTGTTATTTAAGTACCTTAATCTTGGTCTAAACCATCACAGGCTCGGCTCATTTCCATAAAGGCTGTTTTTCTGGCTAGTAATGTTTGTTTATCTACTTGGCATATGCACAGCTGTACTGAAACAAGGATAAAGAATAAACACCTTCCATGATTATAGTGTTCTTGTGGGTCCTTAACTATCCCTCACAATTACTTCTAAGTAATTTTAGATTAATCTGTACCAAATGTGTCTATCCCTCATATTCCTTGTTATAAGTAGGATATTGTATTTTATATTGACTTCTGAGAAGTTTCGGGTGTTATAGTCATCGGGAGACAAAGAATATTCAGTGAGTTTATGAGGACAGCAAGCTCTATGTTGCATATGTCAAGATTATACAATAATGAACAAGAAACTCCTGTTCACAGACATGCTTGTGGAGAGGTTTGGAAATGAAAAAACTTTCCATGTTTAAATTTACTTTTGAATAGGTAGGCAAGGAGAAAATATCTTGAAAGAGATTTAAAACTATAAATATGCAGACTGAAAAGAACAGAAAATCTTGGAAAACCTAATGAAATAAAACTAGGCATTTGGATCATTTCTAGGGTTGGGCAATGCAGCCTGTTATTAGTTCTATGCATTTTTAATAACTCCAAAATCGCTATCCTTCCCTTTTACAACCACCTATATAGCAGGATAGCTGGTTTTATGAACACACTGAATCCAAAAATCTGTGATAAGCTGTTGCTCTAAAGCAAAGAGTGTGTGTGAGAGGAAGGAGAAGTATGATGGCTTACAAACAGTCACTCTGCTTGGCAGCACAAAAAAGAAAGCATCAGGATAAGCAGATACAGTGGCCTTACCTTATACATATCAGCACAGCATGAGCATGAAGGATATGTCACTTACGAGCACTTGCTTTGGCCACACCGCAGTGATATAGACAGTCAGGACTGTCTTGAGCAATGGCTTGGTATCTGTGGGCTCACACCATGAGCTCAAGCTGTGCATGAGCTATCGACAGTTCCAGGTGAGAGCAGAGTGCACTGAAACACTTCATGGAGCTTTTAAGCTACCCACTCTGGCCTAGACCAGACTATCAGTAGTTTCTACTGACAAATTGGTGGTTTAGCAGTTGTTCATGGTAGACAGGGTACAGAGGTTGTTCTCCTTAACCTCCTCGTACTTGCTTTTGCATAATGACACAAGCAGGAAAAGACTTCTCTTATAGGCATGCATTGTAGGCTACGGTGCACTCCACGTTTATGATGATGGTACTGACTGTCAATCCAAAACTTGTGGAGAGGGAATCAGTCAGGAGAATCAGAGCAAAAGGAAATCTATATTAATTGTAAATCTTCTCTTTAACGTAGGGAGGATCAGTTCACAGAGAGGGAGCTGAGGCACAGGATTTAATCACTTCGCCTTGAATGCCATGGTTTACTTTTAAAAGATTTACTGCAGAAAGACAAGTGACTGTTATACTCATGGATGGGTCTAAAGGGATTCTAACAAAATATTTTTATTCATTCATAATGAATCTGTTGACTGGAAAACTGTACTGCTCATCAAAATTTGTTAGGTAAGACTGGGAGAAAAGGCAGAGAAAATGACAGGCTGAACAGCGATGTGCATGCAGGCACAGCCAACAGAATCATAAAGAGCTCATAAAACCCTTTCTCCTTTTCAATTCTTTCTCCTCTGTGATTGTGCTTAGTTAGGATCTCAAGCCAGTTGATCAGTGAAAACATCTATTAACTTCAGTAGCCTTAGTGAAGTCCTGTATCTACTCTGTATGGATGTGCCAAGAAAATATTTGGAAGCAGTGTTTGCTTATTTATAAATCACATCTTCTGTTCTGAGACCTGAAGTTACAGGTTCTTGGTTTACTGTATGCTTTAGGCTTACAGGTGAATATATATGGTTTTAGATTACATTAATAGGAATACCTAAAAGTGAGTAGCTTTGATGGGGTATCTTAATTTTCTCTGTCACAGATTTAACACCAGTTAGTGTTTTAAAGTTCTGGAATTCTATCTTGAAGATGATTCCCGGAGATGCTAATGAATGTAGAGATGTTTTCTGTGAAAAAAATCAGTATAATATTTAACATTGGAAATAGTTTTTTTTTAATATACAAAGACAGTCAAAACTTCAGTGAAACAGGTATAAGAAATATTATGTCCCTTAAAGGAGGTTGGTTAATAATCTTCAGCAGTCAAAGTCAATAGATTCAAGAGCTAGAAAATCACCAGTGTTCAAATTAGGCCTCCTTGGTATGTGCATTGCTTTTGTGAATGACTATGATTAAATATCTATGAAGTAACATAAGGAAAGCCTGTTCTCTTTACTTGACTGAAAATGAGTTCCAACAGACTAAGACCATCTTGTCCAAGATTTTAAAGCATAAGCAGGTAAGTTATAATAAAATAGAACACATTCAACAAGGTAAAGATGTGATGCTCATAAAAAATAAAGCATTTGCAATGAAGTGAAATACTTGAGCTACAAGACAAATTAAAGCATATGTACTATGAAGACATGCCTATCCTCAGGTCATATAATGAGGTCAGAATGTCATTTTTGGTTTAAAAATATGTGGGCTTGTTTGAATACACAGCGACAAAAATTACTCTTTATTCGAGTACAGGCAGAATTTTCCCTGGGTGCAAATAGAAGTTTAGAAATATTCAAATGAAGTTGGCATCAGGAAGAGTCTGCTGACAGCTGAATGAATTAGAGATAAGAAAGATAAGAGATAAGAAAGATAAGAGATAAGAAAGGTAAGAGATAAGAAAGGTAAGAGATAAGAAAGATAAGAGATAAGAAAGTAGAACCTCCCATTCCTTTTAATGTTTATGTTTCACCTACACACACCAGAATTCTGGAGATCATCAGGTTATATAATTTTATTATGTTAATGTTTATATATTTCCTTTATTTATATATTTTAGCCATTATTTTATTTAAATATCTTAGTTTCTTAATGATTTTTAATTTTATATTTAATTTTATTTTTTATATATTTTATTATATTATATTATGATTTGTACACTGTCAGTGCTCTCATAGGCAAGATAAATCAAGCTGACTTCATTTTAGATTATTTTTGAAATGTTCCTGAAATAAATCAAGAGAAAGAAATACTTTAATTTCCTGAATTCTTATTTTAAAACTCCAAGAGACAATCATTTTCATCCATACGCTGTGGAACTCACTCATGTTCCTACACATTTTACTTACCTAAATGTTACCTAAATGTTACTTTTGTAACATTTCTTTGTGGAATTTTCTTCTAACCTTACTTATTTTATTTGAATGTTTAGCTAAGATGTCCTCTAAATATTACTCTTAAAATTTATTTCAATTCATTCATCTACATCTGCACTGGGAAATAAGATGAGATTAATATTCAATTATTTTGTAAAAGAAATCCTGGGTACATGCATGTCATATTTCATTTATTTTTAAACTTTGAAATATTTTACCATATTTAAAAAACAATGCATCAAACAGCTATTTTAAAATGTATGCTAGGAAATTTGGCTGAGTGCATAAACAAATGAGAAGTTTGACACTTTCACAGAAATCATGAGAAATATGAACAGAAGTGACATTGAGAGTTCATTCAGCTCATTCAGCCTGTGCAAACACAAAGTCAAGTACACGTGTGTGTCCAGCAAAGATGTTTTTCCAACCCACTCTTAATAAGTTCTGAAGTAAGAAATGTTGTCCATATGATTATGCTGAGAGTCAACTTAAAAGGCTCTTGAGTTTTAAAAAAGTGGCTTGAGGTATACCTCCTTTCTGTGACCACAAAATGCTGCTTACAAAACCATGCCTAGGTGAGATATTTGGGCACCTATATTGATCAAAATGAATAAAAAGGTGTTTTTCATAAAGGAAGAATTGGAGGAATCAGCTGAATGCACTGACAGAGTATCTGAAGAAGCTAGTCCTGCATAGTGTACATTAAATAACGAGAAGGCAGCTGGTAAGGTAAAATGGCATTTACACTGTTACTTGCATTGTTTCCCCATGTAACTAAAACAATACTTTGATTTGAAGATTTCTAGTCACTCTGTATGGTACTTAGTGCAGCTCCTGTAGGAATCATATGCTCAAACCTCTTCCAATATTTTGAATAAAATCAACAGCTTCACAGGGTGCTGTATCAAAATGCTCAAAATCGCATTTAACAAAAGAACTGTAGACTTGCACCACAGAAAAGATAAAAGCAGAAGTTGTAAAACCTGAGATGGAGACACTGCAACACCCTGCAAGTCCCCAGGCTATTGTTCACCCAGTGATCGGTAGAGAAACCTCACAACTTATTAAAGCCACAAGTGCTTTCAGAAAAAGATGCTCACTTGGGTGTCTGAGTTCTAATCGATCTGGAGATGTTTCTTTCCTGTTTTTCTCCTTGAAAACTGAAATGCAGGTTTCAGCTGATGGCTGAAATGAAAAGAAGTGCTGCAACAGTTCTGGGCTTCTGCTTAAATGTGGATGAAGTATCTGCTTGGTCTTTTGTAACTCAAAAAAAAGCACCGTGACAGTTACACTTTTGCAGTGTCACAGCAGTGCAAGATCAGTCTGGCTTTCTGTCCTTTAGTCATCCATATACTAGAATGCCTATATCTTATTTACAGGCTATTTAAGGTAAATCTTTGAAAACCATAGTAAAAATAGGAGTAAAAGAATTATCTAGTAAGAGGATTTTACTAGACAGAGACATTAAAGAGAATTTCGAAATGGTATATAAGGAACATTCCTTAATGCTTTATGTCAAAATGCTAAAACTAAAAAGAAAACTGACCAACAGATACCACAGTGAAACAAAGTAATGTCTTCTTGAATGAAAAAGGTAATTGTTACTATATTGCTGTTTATTAAAAGACATGGAAATAAAGGCCTCTTTGTGACTATATTCCACAACAGATATAAGTGCAAACATATTTTTTGGTATTCATTAAAGTGTTTTCATGAAAATGTGATTTTTTCAAATGCCACAATAAAAAAATAAAAACATTACCTAGTGTTAAAAAATAATTGGAAATGACAGTGGTGTGTTTCCTTTTTATTGAAGGGCTTACTCTACAGAATTTTACATGAAGCTGTTTGCAACCATTAAATCTGAAATGGAATCAGTCAGTCCCTCTTTCTGTCTCCAAGATGAGTATTATCATATTTATCAAAAGCTGGATAAACAGTTGAATAAATGAATGAAATTTGCATTCATACAGCAACTTTCATCTGCACAGGACAGCAAGAAAATTAGAAAGTAAGAATTTTCAAATTAAAAATTGTATTTTTGCTAAGCAGTGAGTAGAGACTGATATTAATTATTTATTAGTCCAGGAGCAGGAAGATAAGAACTCAGCTGAAAGAATCTGACTTAGAGAACATCCGATCAAATAGCAGGGTTTATTATTTCTCATTCTGGAATGGAAACCAGCCTGTTAGCTGTGAAATACTGTCTGTATTTCCAGCTATCTTATATAGCTGATGCAAATGGGACATTTCCTCAGGTGACCGTTTGACCTGCTGTGGCTATTAGTCATCTCACTTTGAAATTCATTTATTTTTCATAAGCTATGAAAAGAAGAAGTCTCAGAAGATTTAGGAGGAAAAACTAGTTCATCCTTTTGTAGAGAGGTTCGCAGATCTGGAATTCAAATGATCTGTTTAACGAGTTGCTGGAATGGTTTCACAAACTATCTGAGGTTGGTTTGAATCTGCCTTCAGAATGAGCACATATGGGGTTGCTGTCTGATCTGGGCTCTGTCTAACCTGGGCACATTGCAGAGTTCTTGGAACAAAGCAGAAAGAAAGCACCAGAGAGGCTTCCAAATCTGCCAGACATAGCCTATTTCTTTATTAAAGTCTGTTCAAAAACATCCTTGCTCAAATTCTCTCCAGATATATGGGAGGTTCTCCATCAGCATCAGAAAGGGTAAGTATAGACCGCTCTCCAGAGGTTCTCTGTCTCAGCAGGATTTAGATGTCGAAAAGCCTAATCCACCAACACGTTCAATGAGAAAGATAAATTATTTAATAGAACAATTACATTGCAGGTTATTTAGATTAATTTCATTGACTAATATAAATAAAAACTTCTGTGTGCTACTGGATAGTTGTTTATAACAACTCATTGCCTTTCTTTGAATAAAACCCTCCTGATTTAGTTACAGGCCTAAGAAATTATAAAACCAGAAAAACAATTAGCAGTGAGTACAACAAAGCAACGACAATTGTTAAGAGGTATCACTGGAAAAGTATACATCTAGAAGAAAACATTTTTTTCTTCTTATAGAATACATGCAGAGCTAAATACCTGAAATCTTAACCTTGTTGATGTCCTGGAAAACACAGACATTTAAAAAATGCATATTTATTTTCTGTATTAGAAACTCTGTAGTTTCCTGGAAAGCAGCAGAACAATGTACTTAGCAGTTAAGATGATCTATTGGTATTTTATAGAACATCAGTAACTACAGATTATATAAACCAGCAATTATTAAGTCTTTCTAAACGTACAATATCAGATAATTTGCACCTAATGGTACTATAAGAATTGGTAAAGTTCTTTCTGCCATAAGTACTGATTTTGAAATGTATCTGCGCATCATGAAAACAGGAGAGCCCTGTAGAAAAGCCAGTGTCATTCAAATATTAACTAAGAGAGTAAATAGGAAAACCTGGTAATGTCAGACTACTTATACATTCACTGCTCCTGTAAAAGGCCTTGAAAGGGTTTGGATTAAATCAGAAGAGAATTCAAGATTAGGGATAATTAATGCCATATAATTAACAGCAGCTTTCATGGGTTTGGAAAGATTTTAAAGGCTTTGTTGAACTATTCCTGTATTGTCTGATATGGGATCACAAATTTAGCTGGTAAAACCAGCTGTGACGATATGTAGACACAGGGTTCTGAAACTCACTAATCTTAATACTCTCCAGGTATAGCCACAGAATTTAAGGGGGTTTAATGCTTTGTTCCAATGTGAAATAAAGACAAATTCTGATGTTCTACTTAAGAGGAATTTTCCTGTTCTGCTGTTCTAGAATTTCAAACCTTGCCTTAATTTCATGAGAGAAAAAGGAAAGTTCTTCTGGTGGAAAAATAAATATGGTACTTTCTTTCAAAACATGCAGTAGATACAATTTTTCTGTCACTGGTACTAAAATCTTTCATGGGTGCCTTGAGCTACATTTTGGGTTGAGCGCTTATTGTGTGCCTTTTAACTCCTGGGTCCTGGCAGTCCTGAGGTAATGGTTGGGCTTGATATTCTTAAAAGTCTTTTCCAACCTAATTGATTCTATGATACTATGCTTCTATGAAGACAGATCTGATGTGGAAAGATGTAATACTTTAAAGTTTTATGTATTAAGGTTAAAAAGTATAGCACTTAGAAACAAGTCAAAGGACAGATAAAAATAAAACATTTTGGCTGGTAATAAGGGAAAGATATATCTACATATAATACTTGAAAGTATAAGTTAAGAGATTAGTGACTAATGTTTAAAAATTAATAAATAAAAATAAATTAAATTACTTCTAGCCTCTAAGCTCATATTTATCAGTGAAGTTTTCTTGGCAGTCACTGCTTGTTTAATATTTTATATTTGCTTGTCATATTATGTCTCAGGAAAATTATGGAAATATCCTCTTTTGAAATATCATAATCAGAACTTATTTGGAATCACTTGAAAATAGTTATTCCTACTTTTAAAGTAGGACTTGAATAATACTACTGCAATCAATATACTAAGTCTTCAGTTTCTATAGGTATAAGCTCTCAGGATGCTTACTGGATTTCCTATGGCAGAAGGATTCTTTTCAATAAAGAGTTAGCTAAACTTCAGAATAGCTGTTAAGCCTAAGCAGAATTTGATCTGTATGCATATCCCGCTCTTCCTCAGATTTATTATTTTCTGAAGAGTGTCAATTCACTTAAAGGATATGGTAAACACACTCTCATAATTGAAAGATGTGGAATAACTCAAAACATCAATCTATAATGAAGTATTTTTCTGTAACCTGCTAAACCTGAAGATGGTGATTTGTGTAACCCTTGAAGTAGTCCTTTAACACTTTACTCCTCCTTTATCTAACCTCCCAATTTAAAACACAAATTAAAATATTATTCTCAGATCCATTCTGATGGACAACCATAAACTTCATAAGGATAAAGATTTTTTTTAACACCAGTATAATCGATGTAGGCCAAAACTGATGTCAGTAATACAAATAAATTTCATCTTCACACTTGAGAGACCATAAGCTTTTAAATTTGAGTTACCAAACTACAAATAATTAAAGTTTCAAAAGAAACAATCTCATCAAAAGTGTTGAAAAACTGTCAGAAAAAAACAGGAGAAATAAAAGGAGCTGATGAGTTAGGATCATAGAATAGTTAAGGTTGGAAACGACCTTAAGACCATCCAGTTCCAACCCGCCTGCCATGGGTCGGGACACCTCACACTAAACCATGTCACCCAAGGCCCTGTCCAACCTGGACTTGAACATCACCAGGGATGGAGCATTCACAACTTCCCTGGGAAACCCATTCCAGTGCCTCACCACCCTTACAGTAAAGAACTTCCTCCTTATATC
>JANHGB010037429.1:34808-69134 GCA_026283785.1 Coracopsis vasa
TACCCTAAAAATCACTGTAAATGCTTTGATATTTTGTCCAGCTGGACAGTCCTAGCTGGACCGTGTATCTATTTGACGACTTCTCCTTTTTAAGTTTAAACCCTTTACCCCTTGTCCTATCACTACAGTCCTTAATGAAGAGTCCATCCCCAGCATTCCTATATTTCAGATACTGGAAGGCTGCTCTGAGGTCTCCACACAGCCTTCTCTTCTCCAGGCTGAACAACCATTTCAGACCTTAGTTATTCAGTGCAAACTATTTAAACAGAGAAAGTAAATGCATGAGGATTTTTTTTATTGGTAAAACCAAAATATTTTCCACCCTCGTTACCACAGAAGAGAGAGTGTGCAAGGTGTATTATGCTCAGCAGAAATGTGTTACCATCTTCAACATGAGTAAAAATACCCAAATTTCTATGATTATTATTTTATTTTCTAAATTGCTAGTAGAGAAAATATGGTCCAGAATCAAACAGACATTGACTGTTTGTATTTGCAGATGCTAAAATATTGGGGCCTTCTTGAAAATTATTCCTCTAAACCTGAAACTTTCTCTATATAAAAGGGTTTGGATTTACTATGCTTTACTCATTTCTGACTGAAATGAACTATGTTTAAACATGCTAATTCTTACCATGAATTAACTATTTAGGCAATGTAGATTTTATAAGCTTACTTCACAGAGAATTAAGTTAACATTAAATAAAATCAGAGCAAGCTAGTATTTGTATGGGAAAATCTTTACTTTACAATTTTCTTAGCAGTCCTCCTGTTGCTATTCTGATTGCATTTTCCATAGGTTAACTGATATATGTTTACCTACCTTCCCATCTACTGAACTGACTGTTTGCAAGTTACCTGCTTAAATGCTGGCAGGGAACATAAATTAAACTATTCATCATTAGATGCTTGTAAAATGAAAAACATTGACATCAAAATAAGCACACAGAAAACTGCTGCAAAGGAACACCAGGAGAGGTTACATTCATATATGTAGCGAGGTCAAATGAGGAAAATGTTGGAAAAAAAATCAAGATCAAAAATCTAAAATCCTACCATGTTTAAACCATCTATCCAGATTTTGAGAACAGTGAAATTGGAAAGCATCCAGTTTATCTTTTTAGTTTTCTTATTTGTTTCCTGCTGGGGCAATCACAGCAGCAAATTACTTCCTCTCTCAGTGTACAGAAGGCAGTAAATTTTCGTTAACCCTTCCTTTCCAACACAATAAAATCACAAAGAAAACCTTCAAAGCTATTGAAATTACTAAGTAGAGCACCAGCAAAACTAATCACAATCTGAATGATTTTAACTCACAGTTTACTCAATATGCACCTAGAAATTACAATTTTCAAAGCATCTTACAAGAGATATTCTGTGGTGCTCTAACATAAAGCTGCATAGTATAAATATCAGAGCATCTACTTCTGAAATTTATGAGTTATATGTAATGAAAAATTACTTATCCTTTTTATTAGATACATTTTAGAAAAAAGAAAAATAAAAAATTGGAGGACACTTCAGAGCTGAAAATTCTATGAAAATTTGCAATAGAAAAGCATTAATGATTCAAGAGATCGAAGACATTCTGCCCTAAGAATTCTGTTGTCATTGCAAACAGGTTTCAGTAATCTACACAAAAATTTTCAAGGAAGTATGAGATAGAAGTTACAATTATGGAAGTCACTAGTTGTGTCATTAGCATTAAGAGAAACTACATAAGTATCTACTTTCAGTTCTGTATCACCTGAAAAAGATTCCTTCCAGGTAAACATTTTCCATAGCCTTCTTATATAATTGCCTTCTCTGTTCCTTTTCACATAGATGAGCAGTAGATTATTTAGTACCAGGGCATGCCATTATTAGTTTGGACTTATCAATTCCGCTGACTTCCCCAGTACAGACATACTTATCCCCAAGTTCCTGCTTAGTAATCCACTGGCATAACGTAGAAACGACTGTATGCTGTTGTCCTTTTTAATCATTATTTAGAATCATAGAATCATAAAATAATTAGGGTTGGAAAGGACCTTAAGATCATCCAGTTCCAACCACCCTGCCATGGGCAGGGACACCTCACACTAAACTGTGCCACCCAAGGCTCTGTCCAACCTGGCCTTGAAAACCGCCAGGGATGGAGCATTCACAACAACCCTGAGCAGCCCTTTCCAGTGCCTCACCACCCTAACAGTAAAGAACTTCCACCTTATATCCAATTTAAACTTCCCCTGTTAAAGTTTTAACCCATTACCCCTTGTCCTATCACTACAGTCCCTAATGGATATTCCATCCCCAGCATCCTTATAGCCCCCCTTCAGATACTGGAAGGCTGCCATGAGATCTCCATGCAGCCTTCTCTTCTCCAGGCTGAACAGCCCCAACTTTCTCAGCCTATCTTCATACGGGGGGTGCTCCAGCCCCCTGATCATCCTCATGGCCCTTCTCTGGACTTGTTCCAACAGTTCCATGTCCTTTTTATGTTGAGGACACCAGAACTCCTTTTGATGCAGCCCAGGATACAATTGGCTTTCTGGGCTGTCAGCACACACTGCCGGCTCATGTTCAGTTTCTCATCAACCAACACCCCCAAGTCCTTCTCTGCAGGGCTGCTCTGAATCTCTTCTCTGCCCAACCTGTGCCTGGGATTGCTCCGACCCAGGTGTAGGACCTTACACTTGTCGTGGTTAAACTTCCTAAGGTTGGCATCAGCCCACCTTACAAGCATGTCAAGATCCCTCCGGATGGCATTCCTTCCCTCCAGTGTATCAACCGAACAACACAGCTTGGTGTCATCAGCAAACTTGCTGAGGGGACACTCAATCCCACTGTCCATGTCACTGACAAAGATGTTGAACAAGACCGGTCCCAACACCAGTCCCTGAGGGACACCACTCGTTACTGGTCTCCAGCTGGACATTGAGCCATTGACCATAACTGTTTGTATGCGGCCATCCAGCCAGTCCTTTATCCACTGAGTGGTCCACCTATCAAAGTGATGTCTCTCCAATTTAGAGACAAGGATGTTGTGTGGGACAGTATCGAACGTTTTGCACAAGTCCAGGTAGATGACATCAGCTGTTCTACCCCTGTCTATCAGATCCGTTGCCCCATCATAGAAGGCCACCAAAATGGACAGGCAGGATTTCCCCTTAGTGAAGCCGTGCTGCCTGCCACCAACCACCTTGTTGTTTTTCATGTGCCTTAGCATGCCTTCAAGGAAAATCTGCTCCAGGATTTTGCCAGGCACAGAGGTGACACTGACTGGTCTGTAATTCCCTGGGTCGTTCATTTTCCCCTTCTTGAAAATGGGGGTTATACTACCCTTTTTCCAGTCATAGAATCGGATAATCATGGAATAGTTAGGGTTGGAAAGTACCTTAGGACCTTAGTTTCAACCCCCCTGCCATAGACAGGGATACCTCACACTAAACCATGTTACCCAAGGCTCTGTCCAACCTGGCCTTGAACACCGCCAGGGATGGACCATTCGGGAACTTCACCTGACTGCCATGATTTTTAAAATAGTGGCTTAGCAACTTCATTCACCAGCTCCTTCAGGACTCACGGATGGATTTCATCAGGTCCCATAGACTTGTGCATGTTCAGGTTCTTAAGATGGTCTCAAACCACATCCTCTCATACAGTGGGCCTAAGGTCTTCATTCTCACAGTCCCTGCATCTGCCTTCCAACACTTGGGTGGTGTGGTCAGAACATTTGCCAGTGAAGACTGAGGCAAAGAAGTCATTAAAAACCTCAGCCTTCTCCAAATCCAGGGTAGCCAGTTCTCCTGATCGCTTATGGAGAGGGCCCACGTTGTCCTTAGTCTGTCTTTTATTTGCAATGTACCTATAGAATCCCTTCCTGTTATCTTTCACAACCCTAGCCAAGTTTAATTCTAACTGAGCCTTAGCTTTCCTAACCTGGTCCCTAGCTTCCCGGACAACATCTCTGTATTCTTCCCAGGCCACCTGTCCTTGCTTCCACCTTGCACTAGGAGTTTGTCCCAGTAGCCATTGCAATAGCTGCAGCACTGACCCAGCTGATTTTAAAGAATATCCACTGCAGTCTCATTTTAGGGAAAAAAAATATAAATCTGTAAGTGAAGAACAAAATCCTCAGTGCTCCTGGTATAACTGGGCCTCAGTGCTCCTGGTGTAACTGGGTGGCGCAATGATGGGACTGAGGAGTTTGTGCTTATGTCTTCTTGGACAGCCCAGCTACCTCTTGAAGTTCAGAAGATGCTGTAATGCACCTTGCATTCACATGTGAAAGTGTCCCTGCAACTCAGGATTTGTGCCCCAGAAACTGAATTTTTGTCTTTTTGCAAATTCAGTCCAGTGCTTGAAACCTGAGACTTGATGGTCACTATGTGCAGCATAAAAAGACAGAAAAGGGTGCCTGGGATCTTATGTTCATGTGACAGTAGGGTGCTGGAGGCCCCTCTTCTCTTTGTAAAGCAGTGTCTCCATCACATCCTCATTCATGTGTCTTCCTTATGCATGCAAAACGATTTCCATCCTTTAGCCATGGAGGATTTTCAGAGCTCTGATGGTTATGTTTGATTGACTTTAGGTTAACAACTATGGACAATTATTTTTTCCTATTGTACATATTCAAGGTACCTGAGAAAAATGTTAGCAGCTTCCAAAATCTGTCTGTCTGTGGACCTTTGAGATCTTATTTTATGATTATGTAAATCTGCTGAAAGTCTCCAGAGAAATTTTAGGCTTGCTGCTGTCACAAACTTCACTGGATGTTAGTAAGCACTTCTTCAATGACTTGGACTTCCCTGAGTTTGTCAAATCCATTTCTGATCCCATTTATAGTTTTCACACCCAAAACAACCTGGGAAATTCAATTCTACTGTGGGATTATGCGCATCATAAAGAATACTTCTTCCTGATAGTTTTAAATCTCTCACCTTATTTTACTATCTGATTCTCTCTGTTCTTTAAGGTCAATAGCAATTTCTCATTTTCCTTCTTCATGTGAATTGTAATTTTATATGCTGTTATATTATGTACCTTCAACTATTTAATTTCTTAGATGAAGAATCTGTTCAATCTCATCTTGCAGAAAAGCCATTCTACACTTATGATAATCCTTATTGAGCTTTTCTGTAGTTTTCTCTTTCCACTGCATCTTTTTGAAATTGAGATGACCAAATTTAATCCTATTACATCTATTTCACAACAGCTGTTGTCTCATTTAACATGTGTGAGAATTTTAAATTGAAAATTTTTCATCTGACGACTGTTCCATTAACAACTCATTTATATCAGCTGTTGGCACACAGAGGCATTAATATTACCAGGACAAAGCCACAGATAGCTGCATTAAAAGTGGAAATCAGTGAACTGAGATCTGCTGAACAGTCTGTATTGATGTATAGGTTTTACTTCTATACAGAACAAATACGGTGAATCCACAACCTTCAAGACAGCAGGTGTGCACAGCCAGCAGGCTGTGGCATTTGTGTGGAACTGATCAGACTCTAAATTAGTATTTTTTGTGCTAATAGATTTTCAGTTATCTTTCTTATCTAACTGTTAAGCTTCACATAAAGCTATGTTACTGTGACCAGGAAGGTAATAATAACTTGGAACAAGAGATGAAAAATAACAGAAAACCCCCAAGTCAATAATTCAGCAAAATAGTATGCAGAACAAATCAAAGCCTAATCTCTTTTCAAATATGTTTGCTTTGGTATAGCAAATATTTAATTTTAACTGCAAGTGGAATCTATCACTGGAGCTTCATGAGAGACAAAATGAGACATTTTCCTAATGGCTAAGGGAAAGCACAGGAGACATAAGAAGGAATATTTTGTAGGCATAGCATGCAATAACACTGAAGTATCTGGGGCTTAAATGTATAGAAAAATTAATGGACTGTAAGAATGTGAAGGTTTAGGTCTGAGACATTGGCTTGATTTTCCCACAGGAACATGAGATCAAATAGCGGAGCTCCCGTCTATCAGGATTTAGGGAATTTGCCATGTGGAGACTCAAAGCGTGGAGTTTAATGAGGGGTTAAGCTGCCTGTAGGCCTGTTTACAGTGGAGTTTCCAGTGAGTAGCTCTGCCAATATCCCAGGTAATCCCAGATGATGTGGAAGAAATGGCATCCTGTTTCACGTAAACAGTCGCTTGCAGACCTGACTGAGTCACTGAACTTGGTATATAACTTGAACAGGTGATAGATAAATCTGGGGAGACTAAAGTATTAATGAAGCAGATTAAAAGATCATGGATTTAAAAAACAAAAGGTGAGAGGTTGTGGAAATAGAAGGAGATGGCATCTAGTGAAAACCATGCCAGCTCTACGCACTCATACTTCGTAATACACATTTCCATGGTATCCATACTCAACAGAATATAGTGCTTCCTTTTCAATGTTCTTGCTAAATATAACTCTACAAATCACTCTGTGTTGAAACAGAAATGCTCACTACCTTAATCTGTATATTTTTAATTCATTTTATAATGTGAATTGTATGCTTAGCATTCTATAAATAGAAACTAATTATCTTGACTGAGTTAATGATGCAGCAACTACTGTACAAGGGAAAATATTTTACAGTATGTTGTAAATATAGCTACTCTGTGATGAAGATAACTGTATCTCTAATTGGAGTAGGATAGTTCATGCTTCATGCTAAAAAAATAAGTTAATGGGAAAAACGATAAAACTACTCTAACTCCCACTTATAAAATTTAAATACAGTACTGAATAAACATAAAATGAATTCATAAAGCTCTAGTTCACTCCCACTGAACAATGCAGTATTTTTTTTTCTTTTTCTTGAGAAAAAACAAACATATTATTGCATGGCACTTAATTCATAATGTAAGTAAATGAGCATTATGCTGTCAGAAATACTGTTGTTTATAAGGCTGTCAACATTTTCCAAAGTGTACTGGAATTCAGGATATGAATTACATCTATGCTGGTGGAAGCAGTTTCTTGTATGCCTGGAGAACTTGCTAATCGTATATATATTTGTTTCAGTTTGAAATGCCTATTTTGGTTGTTTGGATTGGCCTGAATGAGTGCTTTATTAAGGTAACAGAGAGCTCACAGCCTTTTGAACTGGGGACAATACTGAAGCTTTCGTGCTTAGGCAGATGAAGACAAACACTTTAGTAGAAGCAGAGGAAACCGAGGTGAGTCCAGCTTTGAAACCAGTCACACTTTGGGCATGGGACTGGACCAGGTTACCTTCCAACCTAGGACATCCTAGACTGTACATTACATTGTTCATTTTCAGAAAGTACAGCTGTGCCCCCGTAGGTAGTGTTATTTGAGAATGGGGGAGGCAAACTGTTATCTAAAGAAATGCCTTAATGCAGTGATAAATCTGTATAAGTGACTGCAGTATAGAATTTGAAGCTGAGATATGAATACAGCAAGTAGGCGAAGGGTTGCTTTAACACAAAAGACAATTTTTGGAGGCAAGGTCAATATATGTTGTACAACATCATTTTGATGGCATCTGCTCTACAGTTTCTGTTAAAATGAAATTCTGTAAAGAGGAGAAGGCTCAGGGGGATCTCAGCAAAGTGTATAAATACCTAGAGGCTGTAAAGATGGAGCCAGTGGTGCCCATTGACAGGACCAGAAGCCATGGGCACAAACTGAAACACAGGAGGCTTCACATTTGAACATTAGGAAATACATTTTTGCTGTGAGAGTGACCAAACACTGGCACTGGTTGCCTGGAGAGGTTGTTCAGTCTCCATCCTTGGGTTATTCAAAAGCTATCATTCATGATATCATTCATGATATCATTCATGATATCATTCATGATCCTTGGCAACTGGCTGTAGGCAGCCCTGTTTGAGTAGGGGGGTTGGATCAGATGATCTCCAGAGGTCCTTTCCAACCTCAGCCATTCTGGGATTCTGGGATTCTGGGACAGACTGCACAGCCAAGCCATCAGAGAGCCCACTGCATTATAAATGCTCAGCAGATTCTTGCTTTTGTTGATTATGTTGCCATGCAGTAAGATCAAGGACAATGGATTTAGTCTTTAACACAGGTTTCCCCTTCAGTCTTCTAGCTTAAAGTTTTTCTGTGTGACTGTCTAAAATTTGGCACCTGATATTAATTGAAAGACTCTGATCATCTTCAGCATCTCTGGGTGAAACAGTTTTTCTTCAAATGAACAACTTGACCAATGCAACTAAACTTCAGTACATCTATTTAGAACTTAGTCCTTGACTTGTATATTCAGGTTACACCACCTGTCTAACAACTTTAAGAAAATTAGAATCAAGCTGGCATTCTAAAATTATACAAAAGAGACATTTAAACAAAATGTTGTTCATTGCAATTGTAATTACTAACTATTTAAATTCTTCAATAATTCCTTTGTCTTTCATTCCTTTCCTCTTTAGAGTCTTCCCTGTGGTTGGGAGCAGAACATTGAGGCAAATTCTTGTAATGTCTGTTGAATTGATATTGCAAATTTCATTGCTCTCTCAAGACAGTGAGTTTCTTTTGTTGCACACAGTCCCACTCAGGCTACTGGAGCACAGGCTGTATGTTTCTTTTGTGGCCAGTAAGAAAGAGTTAGTGATGAGCAATTCTTATTTTAATTAGCTGACAAAATCAGGTAGGAAGTGAGACTGCCCTTTTTGATAGTCACAAAACATTCTTTTTTGCTTTTTCAAGTTTGAAAATGAGAAAATATAGAAAATTCAGGAAAATGGTATAAAATATAAAGTGTGTTAAAATAAATAAATCAAATTTTCACATTTTAAAATTATTAATCTTTTAAAATATACAGAAGGGACTCACTTTTATTAAAAAATGAAAGCAATGGTGGATGTAATAATTAGTAACAGATTTGTTGATTATTTCTGACATTACTGTTCAGAAAATAAAGATATAACATAATTTTGTTAAAATTTTCTTCCATCTTTCTCAGTCTTCCAATTACTTGTTACGCAGCTTCAGAAAAGGAACCTACAACTGCTCAGAGAACAATTACAAGAATAGTCCTCATGTGTATCACAACAGTTAAGAAAGGATGGTCCAACCTGTACTTTTCATTACATGCATAATCCTGTATGCAGTGATGTCACTAATGCATTTCACTAATTTCCATGGAATTTTTCTCACTTTCTTCAAGGTGGTAGAAACAGAAGTAAAAATAGATAATCGTCTATTGACACCTCGAGAGCGATTTGGACTGTTAGAGTTAGATTTTTATGGCCATTTTTTTATGCCTTTGGGAATCTTCCTTGACCTCGCACTGCTGCTTCAGGTTACCGTAAATCTCCTGGAGTTCCTGTGGTCATATCTGCCACTGTGGCATTTTAGCCAGAAGAAGAACAGCATCTTCTCAACAGGGAGTTGAAAACTTTCTTCTGGAGATATTTGAAGCATGGCACTTTTGATGTTCACAAGTAAGACAGATGCAGAGTAGACAATTTCTTATGTCCTTATGTCACTTAGGATATCCATTCTTTTTGTCTGGACATAGCAGCAAATAAGAAAACATGCTGTCATCTCCCATCTATGAAACAGTACAGCTGTAAAATTTTCCTAGACTAAGGTAAGAGTTGCCTGCTCTTCAGAGAATTACTAGTCTGTTAGAGTTTATTTGGAAGTCATTGATTTAATTTAAAATATAATTCAAGTATTACAGATGAAATGTTGCTCCAGAAATTTAAATTAAAGAATGTGTTAGTAATTCTTTACAATAGTTGTGCTTAGGCAATTCAGCAAAGATGATAGGCAAAAGTGCTTCACATTTGAATCTCTTTGGAAGATCTCTTTTCTCAAATTACGTATTACTGTAAATTATCAAATTATGCCTCTTCACACACAGAGGTCAATATTAATCTGTATTGATCAGACACACTAAAGATTTAGAACTTGTTTAGTGCTAAAGGACTATAATACATAACATATCTTGGTTCAAAAGGCATATAATGCTTGACTTTTTAACTTTCAGGAATATTTATGTTTGATATTCTGTAGCATAATGTCATTTTGGTGCTATAGTCAAAGATGCTAGATGATCTTGATGCATGTGCTCTTGATTTGTAACTTTTAATAAACCATTTGAGTTTAAATTAATCGCTGCAATTCTGATCGAAGTCAAAAACGAAGGCTTTAAGAAAATTTTATTGAGATAGGTACATTGAAGAAAGATACATTTTTGCATAAAATTCCTCACTGTTGCAGCCATCACACAGATGATGAAATCCTCAAAGGACCACAAGGAAAAACGACTGTTTTTTAAATTTTTCTTTCTTAGCAAAAATAACCTCAAATTAATAACTGGGATGGGAGTCTGCATAGCAAATTATTCTCTGACAAGAAGGGAGAATTTCATTTCTGCATTTGTATCTTGTGGCCCATTAAGAGATGCCTATGAGAATTCCTATTTTAAAACTAACTGTGCTTCTTCTAGTTAATGATAATAATCTCATTGTGTATGAAAAAATTGTCCTAAGAAGTATATAATCCACAAGTGTGCTTAGCTTGCTTTAGGGTGTCTTTTTTCTCAGGGGGCTCTAGGACAGTGATTTAGCACTGGGGTCATGTTGCAAAGGCTTCTGATATAACAGCTCCTGTAAAGGCAGCCCTCCTTATTACTGATAGACTCTATCAATGATTTGTTGTACTCACTTGGGATGTGAGACCTACTGCTGACAAATCCTGGTTTTCTTTCGTTAGACAACTTGAGAGTAAGAGATAGTTAGCACTAAAGGAGACAGATATTTATACCGACCCTTATCCTACCATGATCTATGTGCATAGAAAAATCACCATTGAACATACCCAGGATTGCTGCTGGTGAATCACATCCACAAGTAGGTTCTGAAGTCATAGGAGATTTTGGTATATGTCCAAGCATACTGAATATTGAGTACCATAAAGAAGCAATTAGAGCATATTTCAACATAAAGGGCATCCAGAAGAACTGATCGTGATAAGGAGCACTTTTGGTACTTATTGTGCTAGAATTACTGGAACTCTCCAATGGCTTCGTTATGTCTACAAGTGTTGTCAGAATGGCTAATTTCAAAACAGGTCCCTAAAAATCACAAAATATCTGCGTTATTTTCTTTGGGTACATTTGATGTTGACAACTTCCTCAGTAAGTTTCAGAGACCTATTTTTAATGAAAAATCAGATAAAATTTTAGTGGGATGCATGATCTAGAGGGGATGATTACCTGCCTAGAACAGACTAGGTTTTTTGCTCTTCTATTTCTGAAGGAAGTTTGAAGGACCATTTTTTTTCGCTATCTGAAGCTGTAGGAAGGAGAAATTATTCCTCTTACAAATGACTGTTATTGTATTCCTTTATTTCTTTAGACTGATTGATTATAAAGCATGATCAGAATTTTCTCCAAGGACAATTACTAGAGAATCCCTTGGCTGAGACATTTCTATTCCCTTCCTTCTTGTCTGCCTCTAGCAATCTGGAGCACAATTAAGAATAAAAGAAAAATGTAAGGTGCAGTTAAGGAATTTTTTTAAGGAACTAGGTTTTGTTTGTGGTTTTGTTTTGTTTTGGGTTTGTTTGCTGTTTTGTTTTGTTTTGGGTTCGTTTGCTTGCTTATTTATTTTTGTTTACCTAAAGTGATTGAAGTCATAGCTCCTTTTGAATGCTGAAACACTTCTTGTCACCTAGGGAGAGAGGGAAACAACAATCATGAGCCAAGAAGAAGAAGGTAGAAGCCTTAGCTGGAAAGTATCACCTGAAAATTAGCAAAACCATAGCAGAAGCTAGTAAATCTTAGCTGGACAAAAGATAAAACAGGAGCTGAGTGGAGATGTCCGAAAAAGATTTCAGAGCGACATTTACAATTTTGTACTAATACACTGGTGTTTGTTAATGCAATATTTTGTGCTTCTGTTTTGCCATTGCCATGGTTACCTTCAGTTTCAACTGAAGTCAATCTATGTGGCTTTATTCACTTTGGGGCTTAAACATGCTGTTACCCTTCGTTCCATCAAAGTGAACACAATGAAAATGTTTGAGATCCCTTTTTGGTTTCCATGTCATCACAGTGACCATGAACAGGTGCTTTTGGAGGATGTGGGCTCAAGATGACAGACACTTGTTTATCCTTGCATTGGCCAAAACAGTTCTCCAGGAACTAGCAATTTGAGAAGGTATGGTGAGCCCACAGGTTACTGCAGAAGGGTAAAGAAGATCTTGTCTTAAATGAGGACATCAGATCTGAAAGGTCATGGAAAAAATAGATTAGTTATTGGTATAAACCATAGAGATTGTGAAGCAATAAGAAGTCAGTGAGGAGTTGTCAGGCTAAATCACATCAACATAGGTAATTTCTTCCTTTGGTGGGATAGCTGCCCCAGTGCATACAAGAGAGAAATTCAGACTCTATGTAAATTAATTCTGGTGTTTTCAGAGACCTAGGGAAAAGCAATCTACATGAAATCATCATAAAGATGGTGATGATTGAAAAAGTCATTCACTGAGCAGTGCTCTGAGATTTTTTAGAGCATTTCAAATGGGGATCCTCTGTAAGAGTCCAACTGATATTTTAAGCAGTTAACTGAGTCCCTGGGTGACACTGAACTGTGAGGTGACATCAAATTGATAATTCAAGCTGAGTTTAAGAAACTGAAGAATTACCCTGCAATCAGTAGTATTCAGTGGATAAAAGGTAAGGTGAAAATGCCATCCCTGAGGGAAACTGAGCTTTGTTATGCAAAATATGTAATTAAGGATAAGCAGAAATACTGTATCTGGAGCTATGATAGTAGTATATGACCTGAATATGCATCAGTAATGAAATGGTAGTGCAGAAAAAGTTTCCTTCTAAAATGCGTAAACCACAAAAGTAATATCTACGGCCTAAACTGTAGCTGTTCTCATCTGTCAGCAATGGTGTAGCCTCAAGCGCTGAACTGTGGCCAATTTTAAGCACTGTGGTCCACTCTTTATCTAAAAAAAAAAAAAATGGAAAACAATAACAACTGGTCATAGGTCTTATTTAAAGAAAAAGCAAGAACTGCTTTATGTAATTAGAAAGGAGAGGTTAAGGTGGAAATATCACACTAATTATCCATGTGGTAGACAACTGTTGGGCATGTTCTCAGATGGTAGGATGAAAAGCAATTAAATTAAAGTATCAGAGATGAAGTTTATATATTAGGGAAGATGTTTTAACTATGAAGAAGATTAACCAATCGCAAAAAAGTCTGTGATTCTGATCACTAGCAGTCTCTATGGCAAAGCTTTGTCACTATGAGGGAGGATCCAAATGTGCTTTGTCTCACTCAGAGCAAAGGAGTTACTTACTAAGATCTCTTCCAGTTCTCTTTTCCTTAACTATCCTTATATTTTGTCATATTTATATGAATAATATATTAACATTTTTTAATTAATTTCTAAATTTGCATTTATAGGACACATTTGGGGGGGAGCATAACCCTTCAGATTATATTAATTATTCTAAACAATGATTTAGCATTTAATTTTCAAGGGAAGATGCAGCTTCCGGGTCTGCATAGGTAAAAGGCGTATATTTCTATTTTGGTTGTTCTTTGTATGGACCCAGGTTATTTCCAGTAGAGAGTTTCTCTAACAATGTAAGTGTGACAGCAGGAATTGGGGAGTCATAAGACAACTCTCTCTTCTCCGACACAGCCTGCCAGGGAAATACAAACTGCACATTTTAAGCGTCATTTTTTCTGATTGACAGATGCCTTCCACCCAATCTCTATCCAGTGAAGAAGTTTGCTGTTCTCAGAAGAAACAGAATGATTTCTGTAAATCACCTTCTCCTAGAAGTCATGCTTCTAGAAGTCAGATACTACAAGATGAATACAAGCTAGCAGAGTGCATCAAAGACCAACCTAAATGCAGATTACAAAGTTTGTTTAGCAAAATTACCAAGTGGAAAACAAATAGACACCTTGTCCATTGATGAAGACTGTGTCTAAGTGTGGCAGCTCCCATGGGAGCTGCTTTCCAGCCAGCAGTACTACAGGTAGAACCTGGGGACTGGCTGGGACTCCACTGTCTGGGAGTCTCAGAACTGAGAATCTGTATCTTGGCTGACCTCTATCAATCCTGTCTTCTCAGGACCCCAAGTCTTTCCTTTCTCATACTGTACTGGAGACAAGGGATTGCAGACTGTAGCTATGACTAGTCAGTTCTGGAGAGCAAAGACACAAATACAGTAGTGCTGTAGGTTTCCTGCATCACTCCTTTTCCTCTACTGTTGGGATATTTGACTTGCTTACTCTTTCTCCCTCTCTGTTCATACAGGGAATGACTGGGTTATCGTTCACTTTAATTAATTGCTTTCTTTGTTTCCAGTAACTTACACATGCAGTGACACAAGACTAAAGGCAGGTACTCAGCTAAAAGTCACTCAGTTTGATTTACTGTCAAGGTTGTAGAGAGTCTAAGTGTGGTGCAACAGAAGAAAGATTTCTCAGCAGATTGTAAGCATTTCAGTGCCAGCTCCTGGTGCAATTTGTCTCAATCAAGTGTTTTAAAGGCTGAGCACCTATTGTCTGGTCAACAAATGAATAGTACTGCAGACAGAAAGTTTACTGTGGTTTTCTGCTCCCACTTTCAATTGTAAGGCATTAAAATAATGCACCAAACATTTGTTGCTATCTTCTTACCACCTTTTATAGATAATCAGATGTGCACCAGAACCACAAAAATTAGGTTCAGATTGGTTTTGGTGTTAAGTTTATAAAAAAAAAGCACAAAACCCCCCCAAAAACAAATAAACAAACAAACAGTCCCCCTCTCCCCAAAAAAAAAACCCAACGAAAAAACCACAAACAACTCCCATAAGACACTGGCAATCTGCTTTGCTCAGAAATGTACTTTTAAATTGCATTTTAATTGTGGAGAACAATATATCTTTAATTTGACACTGGTGTAATTCACAGTTTAAAATAAGTCTTTACCCTATCCTATAATCTTTACTGTCATTTGCATGATATCATGGATCATTTTTCAATATATGACATTGCAAAAAGAACTGTAAAAACCCAGGATTGAACCGATGTGGCAATTATTTCAAGCACAAAGAGACAAAGCCCCTTTCTCAGCTTTTATTTGGTATATCACACTGCGTCACTCTGCCAATTATAGCTATTTCCAACATGTTACTTCTTACATATAGATCAAAGTTTCAGTTTCAGTGTGCCATATGTCAGTCTAATTATTAAAGTCAAAACAGAAACAGACATATTCCTAAAACCAAGCACAGACCCTCACTTTTGCATTCATCACATCTTCATTAATTGGTTCCTGCACTCCACCAAATGCCACGCTCTCCACCATTAATTCTAAAACTAATACATACAGAATTCTGAGTTCCAATCGTAGTTTATAGCTGCATAGCCAGCCCTGTACAGAAACTGGACTGTTAGTCTCTCTCATCTCCTTAACCCAGTTTCTTCCACGTTTTGATAACTTGACATTTCTAGCTTAATCAAACATCAATTTTTGGAAGCCTCTGATCTAAGCCCATAGCTGGATGTCTCTTTAAAGACTCTCATTGGTTTTAATGAGACAGAGACTCACTTCTTACAAATGACAAATGGAGACAATGCCAGCTCAGTGTCAGATTCCTCATTATAGACTCACAGTAGCTGCCATTTGTTACAAACCAAAGCTTATCTCATAGGATGCTGTTTTATCTGAGTGACTGAGATCAGAACTAGCATTGATATTGTCAAAAATGTTAGATATATTTAAAAAAATAACTACATCCCACTCATAATTAATTTTATGGAAGTTGTTTTGAGCCTTAGGGTAAAGGTATTCATGCAAAATTTAAGCTGACAGTCATGTTGGAACTAAAAAAGCCAAAGTTTTGAATATCTGAATTTCTGTTAAAAAGTCTAAACAGTTTGTAGACTCAGAGGAAACTTCTACAGGAGGGATGTGCATCAACAGAGGCATTCAAAGCTACTGGAGTTGTTCAAACCCAAGTAAGTGGACATAGTCCTGACCATCCTGCTTTAGCTGACCCAGAGGAGCTGGACTAGACAGGGTACAGATGTGCCTTCCCACCTCAGCCATCCACTGCCATGGTCACATCTGGTTGCAACATGGCTGTTGGGAGAAGCAGAAGACAGCTCTTCAGAAGCTATAAAAACTGTGCTGCTGACACTGCAAATTCGTTATTATATCAGGGAGTTAACTAATACTTTTACTGTCTTATGAATAGGTCATGTTCAGCTTGATACACAGGCATAAAGAGTTTACATTCTGGTTTAGGAGATTATTTTTCTCCATAGGAACTATGAATGACAGTTTTTTTTTCCTTCTCCAATTCTCTTGCATTCTTATTCTGATTTATCATTATGGTTTTACTCTGGTTTTTTTCCTTCCATTGCTGTAGTGGGAATGAGACTAACAAACAGTGGTTTTGCAACAGTAGATGATGCACCACAGATGTATATTCAGTTTGTATGTACATAGGTGTGTTGCAAATATGCAATGAAGCATATTGGCTGGAGAATGCAGGTCATAATACTCAGAGATGAAAGATAGTGACTACAGTAAATTACTTTTCTCTCTTTGCGTTGTATCACTGTTTGCTCTTGGCAAGAAGGGAGAGAAAATTAAAGAATACAAAACCAAAAAAAAACCAAAACCCCCAAATGCAATCCCATTTCTATGTTAACTCTCAGTCTCCCTTTTTCTACCTGACTATTTCTTAATAAATACTCTCTAGATAGAAGGTGCGTTGTTAGCAGCAATACATTGATCCCTTTCATCCATATGGGATAGTGGGTATTACTCCATGTGTGGGCACTGAGATTTCAGAAACAATCCCTGTCTGTATTTTCTTGCACTCAGACTCACAGAGTGCAATTGCCTCACAACACTAGCACTGGCTGCAGGATTACAGCAGTATTGCCTGTAAATCACACTTTCTTCTTGTGCAATGGTAACAGGAAGAGAAGAGCTGCTCTAAAACATCTGTTTTTCTACCAGATGTGCATCACAGATCATGGGATTTAGAAAGTTACAAGTTTGACATACTTCCATCTGTAAAGTATAGTCTTTTTTACTAATTAATACAAAAACTTTCTTGAGAGTGGCAACAGGAAGGGGAATACAGAGATACGTGTGTCTATGTTTTCCCAGATAATGTCATGCACAACAGAGGAAAATGTTTATTTTCCAGGATATGAGTTTTAGTGCTTATTTTTTTCTAGCTTACTTCATATTCATGTGGTGTATAACCTTTTTTGTTGGGAAAGACAGCCAAAGAGCAAGAATTTCACACAATTATATTTTACAAAATTGGATGAATACAGGCACTGGAACACTAAGCAGAAAAGCAAGCAATAATGAGTTGCAGGAGAAAAATGACATGCAAACTCAGAAATTTGGTCTAAAAGTTCTCCAAGCCCACATTACCTTCAAAATTGAAGCCTGACAATCAGTACAGACTCAAAATAGACAAATAACTGCAATTTACTCTGACATAGACAGGCTTCAAACTTTCTAGCTTATTACCTCTAGTAAAAAAGCCTCAGCAGCACAGGATGGATCAGGTGCTGAGGAACTGACCCAGAAAACTGCACAACATCCAGCACTGTTTGCTTGCTGAGATTTGTGCAACTCTGCCTGCACACTAAGACCTGAAGTAGATACTCTGACAATTTTTTTGACAGCTGTCAAATGCAATACCCAGAGCCATTATGTGCTTTTGAATGTTACCAGGAGGCTTTAAGCAAAAGAAGATCTGAATAAGTGAGAGACTTACTGTTCCTGAGCTTACTGTGAGCAACTGGAACTGAATTGGCTGTCTCTATAGAGACTCTGAGCTTATGAGTTTGTGCTCATTGCCGTGCAATATATATATCTGCTGTGCGACAAAAAAGCTGTGCAAACCCTCCACAGTAAAACACTAGCATAGGTGCTGCTTTTCTCCACCAAATGTTCTGCTTCAGACCTGAGGCAGCAAATATACCCTTTGAAAAGTTCGAATTCATTTTTCCAGCGAAACAAAGGTGTTGTTTTAGAGTAGATACTAGCATTGTTTTTATCTCAAAGCTTTTCTCCTTTCATTTAACCTCCCTATATGATATTGGCTTGTATGAAACCCGCCCAGAATTTCTGATCTACTCTTCATTTTGTATATAACTATACATAGATTTTCAGTTCAGTTGTTTGCAGTGTATTGACTATCTGAGGCAGGGTTAATTTAATCTCTTGACTACCAGTTCTGCTTGGGTAGTTAAATTTCCAGTGGAACTTGAAGAAATGAAGCACTACATATATTTTTTCATAACTCCTGCACTGTGCTGCTGTGAACAGTTAGAAAAGAGCCACGCCACCCTAGCAGCTACGTGACTGCAGCTCAGCAACTGGCAAACAGATTGATTTTCAGACAGTGGAGCAGGTTGAGTGAAGAGGTCAAGTGCTTTGAGACTGTTATAGGCAAGCCATCACCATTATAAACATTTGAAGAAGAAACTATGCGAAATTTATAATCCTGTGCCCTAGTGTGACAATAGCTGTGCTTGCTAAATAAGTTACCTTCCCATCTTTAATGTGGTAGGTGTTCTCCTCTCTGACCAACTCCTTGAGATAAATCAAAATGAGCCAGATTGGCAATGAAGTAGGACATGTGAACAATTTATGGTGAGCATGTTAATACTATTCAGTTTAACACCATGTATGTGGCCATTTGGTGCTGAGATGGTCTCTATCAGGGACCGAAAAACAGGTGGGATTGCAACTTCATCAAGCATATCTGCAACTAGAAAAAATGAATTTGCGAAGAGGTAATTTTCCTATTGTGTGTGTCAAAATTCCTTTATGAGAGCACAAATCAGAATAACCTTCCTTGAATCCAAATTTTGTAACACATTGCACCTCAGATCAGAATTGAGACAGATGCATTCAGCAAGGAATTAGGGTTTATCCTGAAGATAATTTGTGTCTTAATACTGTGGAGTGCCTCGATGCAGTGCCATTTTTTAGAACTGAACTTGAGAATTAATGGTAATTTCACTTCTCTGTCCGCAAAAACAGCTTTGCCAGATTGCTGGGAGTGATTTGCATTTTGTCCTTCATTCCATGAAAATCTAGTCAGCTCTGCATCAGCTCGGCACCGTAACATTTGACACTGTAAAATTCTTGCATAATATGTAATATGTATCATGCTGCACATGTCCACTCATTTGTTGAAATGTGACAAGCTTAACAGTGGCATGAACATAAACTTTGCCGTATTGAATCAGAGTAACCACTCATCTAATACAGCTTCTCATGCCAGACATACTCCGTAACAGATGTTTCTGAAATTGTAGAAGTCCTGGAAGGGCCAATTAGACAAAAACATTTCCATGGCCGTGATATTTTCACTGCCTTTCTACCAGGCAAACCAGGCCCTCTCCCAGAGCTTCTTCTGCCTGGGAAAAGGGAGATTAGTCTTGTGGCTTTTTGGGAGCACCAGTCCCTGGCCCAGTTGTACACAGATCATGGAGAGCGCACAGCTGTAAACTGAGCATGAAGAGCATTAAAGGACAGCACTCTGCTCAACCCGTGACATAGCTCGCCTGTGCTAGTTCTCACATCTCCCAGACATGGCCATACAGTTGCCTAAATCACACTTTAGTAAACACTGCATCTGCATTGCTAGTCTGCTGGAGACATGGTGGAGGTAACCCCCATTTCCTTATCAGTATGCTGAGTAAGGAGCGAAAGGGTTTATTTACAAAGGGTGGTTTTAGTTGAAAGCAGATTAAAAAGAAGGTGGTGGTGGTGGGGCTAAGGCTTTGGTCAAGATGCAGCTCCAGGCAGTTCTGCTGAGGAGGCTAAGGCTGATGTTCACTCATGGCAGCAGTGGACAAAAAAGACTTAAAAACATGTTTGCATTTGAGTTTGTAGATCCCATCTACAATAAACTAGCACACAGCAGAGCATGCAACATCTGTGGTTCAGCATTTGGTGACACAATGAGTTTAGACAAAAAAAGTAAAATTCTGCCTTCACTTTTCGGTATGCAATTCTGCCCAAAGTTTGCCATGTAGAAAAAAATTGTCTTTCAGTACGCTGACCAGAAGTAGGGCACACAGTTTCCCATTTTCCTGGCAGATTACTCCAGTTTGCCTCCACAATCAGATTTGCTGGTCAGAATGAGGAAATCAGAAACCAATTTTTTCTACACTGATTATCATTTAGAGAATATTTCATCATCAAAACACAGTCACTTTTGCATTACATGGGAAGTATAATTGTGGAAACCTAGCAAGTTTTCATTCCTGAAAGACATAGTAACTCGTCAAATATGAAAAAAATGCAGGAAAACTACAGCCATAAAAGTCCCGTGGTCTCCAGCACTTTGCAAGGAAAATAGATGTCTTCATCAGAGTCCTGCTCATGATTCAGTAATATTTAGCTGAATCAAATAAAAGTTTAAAATGGTATTTTTCTGATGAAACTCAAGTAAGAGAAAGAAAAGGACATGTCATTCATGTTTAATCTTGAGGCACACAGTGCAGGGATGCAAGCTGCTTCTTGCACAGCAGCATCTGGTTTCCAAAAAGTTGGTGAAAGTCAGGAAGTATTTATCTGTTTTAACATTTGAAAAGAAAATTCATTGTTTAGCTGAAAAACATTCTATCCAGTACGATTTCTGTCAGAGATGATAGCATTCAAATGGAGATCAAACAGCTGCTGTAGGAAAGGAGATGTACAGCCATAGCAGCAGAATCAAAACTGAAAGGCAGTTATAGAAAAGAGGAAACTGAATTTCACACTCCAGTTGAAGAGGAAGACAAGTTGATGGTTTGCCATGTTTGTGAAGAAAACAAAAAGATTTAGTTTAGAAAAGGGCGGAGTATGACCCTCACTGGTACCCGAGGAAAGGCAATGGTAAGCCATTAAATGAATTGATTAAGGAACTAAGTGAATAAGCAAACTGGACTGGACAGTTTGCAAATGGGAACTGAGACTGTGAGTGTCTGAAACTGCAAGTGTAGTCTACTGACAAGAATGTACTTGGGAAGGAATTCAAGAACACAGAACAACCAGCTGATTGTTTTAAAACGATAGCAATCATAAGGCATTAAAGCACCACAGAAGCATTACCAAGGGAATGTCTGGGGAAAACAGAAGTTAAGGATAAATAAAGCTACTGTTAAGGAAACTATATATGCTCCTTGATACCACACAAAAAATCTCCCTGCTCAGGTGATTCAGAAATGTGAAGGAAGTTCTTTATCAAACAATGTTAAAAACAGTGAAACTTCAACAACTGACACAAATCCAAAGTGCTCAGGGGTACCCTTAATGACAAAATGACTCCAAGACACAGCTTTCTAGGTGGCAGTTCTGAAATGCTTCTCACAATCTGGTAACGCTGTCAAAACCAAAGCAAGGTTCAGGAGATCTGCTTTGCATTTCAAGGGTTTCAGCAGGCTTCTGGTATGATATGACTGAGACATTTACTCTGTCTTCGTGTCATTTAAGTGGGAGTGACAACAAATCCTCTCTCTCAGCATCTATCTATATCTGTATTTAGGCTGTTACTTTCTTAGAAGGAAAGAGAAACTGCAATGTAAATATTCAGTATTTCCATTTGTCGTGGTTTAAGCCCAGCTGTTAACTCAGAACCACGCAGCAGCTTGCTTCCTCGCCCGGCTCCCAGAGGGATGGGGAGGAGAATCAAAAGAATGTAACCCCATGGGCTGAGATAAGAACAGTCCAGTAACTAAGGTATAAAACAAACCACTGCTGCTACCACCAATAATACTAATAATAACGATAAGGGAAACAACAAGGGGAGCAAATACAACCGCTCACCACCCACCGATCGATACCCAGCCCGACCTGAGAAGTGATCTAGCCCATCCAGGTAACTGCCTCCAGTTTATATACTGGGCATGATGTGCTGTGGTATGGAATACCTCTTTGTCTAGTTCGGTCAGGTGTCCTGTCTCTGCTTCCTCTCAGCTTCCCCTCCTCCCTGGCAGAGCATGAAACTCAGAAAAAGTCCTTGGTCAGAGTAAACATTACTGAGCAACAACTGAAAACATCGGTGCTATCAGCACTGTTCCCAGGCTGAAAGTCAAAAACACAGCACTGCAGCAGCTACTAAGGAGAAAAATAACTGCTACTGCTGAACCCAGGACACTCTTTCTCTCCTGGTTGAAGCTGCTTAACTTCATGTTGGAAGATGATATTGGGAAACTGACAGCCAGTTCTTATTTCTAGCCGCTTCTAACAAGAGAATTTCAATTATACTATACTTCTGCATGTTATAAACTGACGTCTGCTAAAGTACATACATCCCTCTTTACCATGACTAGAATTTGTGCTTCAAGCAAAATGCTGCGTACGCACATTGTCTCTTTACCTAAACTTTAAAAATGTGGACATTTATAAAACTAGAATAATTTAAGATAGTAGAGATGAAGCTACGATATCGTCCCATTTGTTTCTTGCAGAATAATATGGCGATAGGTTGCATTTTAAAAAGAGTGCTTTACTGTGCTGCAGTTTAAATATAGATTGTCAATACTGGACTAGAATGGATCATTTTAATAGTACACCGTTGCCTTTCATTTTGAAGAGTGTGCGTTTGTATGTGTTTGTGTATGCATAGCATTTAGATTCTCATATTTTAACTGTCAATTTCATGAATTTATTCAGTTAAGGTGACATCCTTAAAGACTACAATAAGATATAATGCTCTTGTTGAAAAAGTGTAACACAATAATCTATGCTTAATGGTTTTAATTTATAAAGCAGGAGTGTCTGGCTGTAAAGA
The DNA here is from genome assembly GCA_026283785.1 of Coracopsis vasa. Classification (NCBI taxonomy): domain Eukaryota; kingdom Metazoa; phylum Chordata; class Aves; order Psittaciformes; family Psittacidae; genus Coracopsis; species Coracopsis vasa. Next base: position 57,574 of record JANHGB010037429.1, read on the forward strand.
ATTTCAGAAATTCAAGTACTGAAGGAAGAAATAGCTAGGTAATTACAGTTTGTTTAATCTCTTGAGTAGCAGGAGGTTTATTCTACATGTTGGAAAGGACCATTTGTGAGAAACTGATATCTTACAAGCAATTTCGTGAAGACTATCCCCTGTGGTAAAGTCACAGCAGAGACTGCTAATCAATTTTTGGAAGAACAGCAAAACCGCTTCTTCAAAACAGTGGCAAGGGCTTCTAAGGCTTGAAGTGATGTGCACAGATGTGGACATATGCACATATATAGATGCAAGAAGAGAAAAATCCATCAGTGATGGACTCAGATCTTTCACACAAACTATGAATGTGCTAGGTTTTAACTGGGTAACTGGAAGTCCCCTTAGAATCTTTTTATCCCTCATATTTGTTGAAACCTGTGGTTCAGAAATGCTAAAATATTTAGCAAATGAATTTGTGGCTGAAACTTATTATGCTTTTTGGGACTGACTTGGACCAAAGGGACAGGGAGAGGTGTTCCCTAGTCTCTCACTCTGAGATTAAGCTGTCAGAGTTCCTTGTCTCAGAATCTATTTTTCAATGTTTTCCATTTAAGTGGTAATGTTCCGAGATTTTAAGCTCGATGATAGCGAATTAAGGTACACAGGAAATTAATGTGCAATAATCTAGTCAGTACACATCAATTTAGCTAGAGCACCTAAAGATGGCTTACCTAAACAAAAGAAGTGGGTTTTTTTTAAGACAGCAGGTTGTATAAAAGTGCTGCAAATACATCTTTGAAACACGATTGACTGGGACAGTGATTTTGACTCTGGTACAAAGAGATGTTCTATTTAGTAGAATTTTTGCTTTAGTAATAAAAGTAAAAAATGCAAGAGAGCTCCAAGTGTGCCTTTCATCAGACAGACATCTGTGACAGCTGGGTGAAAGATGCATGTATATGAAATGCAGTAATCACAGGCTTTTCTAGTTTCTTGAACAGCTGCTCAAATTAACAAATGTATAGAACTGAGTACCTTTAGGTTATTGCACTTAGCGCATGACAATTCTTTAAATCCTACCTCTTGAGCACAGGGCGCTAAGAACCAATTTCACTTTCATTTACTTCTGCACAAATCTGAGAGACTTGCAATGTAGATGAGTATCTGCTGTCTTTCCTAATCTCCATTCTTGTGTTTTATCGTATAGTACTTCAAAACACTTAGCAATAATTTTTCTACTACTGCTATAAACATAGATAATTCTTCTGTGTAGAGTGGCCTGCTATTTATTGCAGTTTAACAGGTTTAATCTAAGAACTCTTGTATGCAGGCTGTTTACATGATTTGGATTGAAAAAACCAAAATTATCATAAACTTTAAATTACCTAAGTAGGTAAGACAAAGAATAGAATTTGGCAAGCAAGCATTCACACCAGTGCTATGCGAAGGTGGAGAGTTCATTAATGCTTTGTGGTTCCCTTTGTCTTTCTTGAATTTTTAATACAGTCCTCTATTAGATGTTTCACCTTGCACTTTTTATACGAATGTATCTGACAGACACAAAGATTAGCAAACTCAAATAGAGTTGGGATGTTTCGCAACTCATTTTTTCTCAAGCACATGTGATACAAGTATGCTTTTTCCCAGTTCTTCAGTGTGGGTTGTTTAATATTACGAACACAGTTATTTGTACTACTTGGGTTTTCAGAGAGCATAGGGCTTGACCCATTGAGGCAAGTGGCAAGTCACCAACTTCTTTCACTCCTTTTTAATCTTTCACATAGTTTTGTTCACTTTTATTCACTAACAGTTCTTTTGTATCTGCTTTTCCTCCACAAAATGGCGTAGCTCTGTAACACTATAAGTCCTGATCAAGTGCCCTTCCCCTGACAGAGCTTCACTTTCTTTTAATGATACACAGGGGTTTTATTCAGGCAATGCTGGACACTACCTCCTCCATTTGGAGCTAGCCAGAAAAAAGGTAGCACTTCTCAACCAACACCCCAAACACTTTATTGTCATTTACTAAACCAAAAACTACAGTTTCATTCAACTTAAGAGTTTTAAAGTAACCAAACTCAAATAACATTTTCAATCTGCAAAGGTTTCTTTGCTTCTACCATCCATGAAACAAATCTTGGAGGAATGTTGTAGATTGTAATAAAGTGTTTATTCAGCTCCTGGAATATCACTGGCCAAAGGTGAGATGAATTTTGTCCTAGTGAAAAGAATAAGACAAATTAAGATCATGTGTTTTAGAAGCACAAAAGCTGATCAATGGCAAATTCAGCTTCCTGGTACAAGGGTTGTGAAATTATGGGATAGAAAAGTATCTCTCCTGGTCAAAACACAAAGTAGCAGAGTTTTTTTAAAGGTAAGGTGTGGCACATGACTCTTTTAACATGTGTGAGAGAGTGAACTGTATCTTTGGGGCCATGTTTCAGGGTTTTGATGGTGGAGTCTCAGATGTGCTGGTAGGCATGTATCCTATTGTAGAGCAGGATGCAGTGAAGAATAAATATGTTACAGAGAAGGACAAGAATAAATTTGGTTTACCATTATTTTTAAGAAATAGTATCCGGGTCAAAGAATCAGTTTAGATTGTAGTCTCATTTAGAATATTTCCAGAAGGGGAAGACTGGGGTTTTGGTTGTTTTGGCTTTTGTTGTTGCTGTTTTAATTGCTGTCACCTACTGCTATGTAGTTTTATCATAAGGCAACACATGCATTGCTTCTACTGAAGGTTTTTTTTCTGGGAAAATTCTATCTTCGAAGGGATCTTCTCTCAGTTGCATTGACATGGAAAAAGGAAACCTCATCATGCTAACACAGTTACACTGGGAGAGATTAGAATATCAGTGTCATGGCAGGCTAGTGAGGATTTGTGTCTTCTCTAGAGCCTATGGGGCAGATGCTTGATTAGCATTCATCTGCTTTTGAAATGCCATGCTGTTTTAACTCAGAAAATACAATATGTGCTATACCCTAATTGCTAGCCTTACCTCATCTATTACACAATGAAACCTAATGACTATCTTCCCATCTACATGTTGAGGTATTGATTTCAAGTATTATAGAGACGTCTGCATTGTGAGGAGGTAACTATTCCACAGCAGTAAAAGAAAGACACCATGGGAACAATTGGCAGTCAAAAATCTGCTACACCACAAAACTCTAAGCTCTTTAGGGTTTCCAAAACGCATTTTGATGGTACTGGGTAGGCTAATGTCAAAAGGCAGAAAAGCCTTAACTAACAATTGATTTTTGAAACGGATGGTTTCATAGGACAGAATTATTTCACCTTTCCAATATCTGAAAAGAGCCTACAGGAATGCCAGGGAGGGACTCTTCATCAGGGACCGTAGCAGTAGGATGAGGGGTAATGGGTTTAAACTTAAATGGAGGAAGTTCAGGTTAGATATAAGGAAGAAGTTCTTTAATGTGAGGGTGGTGAGCCACTGAAACATGTTGCCCAAGGAAGTGATAAATGCTCTGTCCCTGGTAGTGTTCAAGGCCAGGCTGGACAGAGCCTGGGTGACATGTTTCAATATGAGGCGTCCCTGCTCATGTTAGGGGGATTGGAACTAGATGATCTTAAAGTCCTTTCCAACCCTAACTATTCTATGATTCTATGATGACAGCACTAGAGAGGCAGCACACAATGCTACAGCAGCTTCTTTGTTCTTCATTCCCTGGCAGTTAAGAGCTATATTCTCACACAATAACAAACTGATGGATATCCACTGGCAGCCAGCGCCAAAGGAAAGTCAATGGACTATTTTTATTGAAATTTTAAAATATAATAAATTGCATACACAATTATTTTTCCTATGGGAATCTGTAATACAAACAGGAATAATATTAATAAAACCAGTCAAAATAGAGAGACTTGTTGAGAGAGGCATTTTAATGCTATTGTGCAGTCATTTGCAGCAGCAGATCATGAGAGATTGCAAGATATAATTCTTGACATATTTCAGTTTTCTTTATGTCCTGGTCCAAATATAAATTTTTGCACATATTCCTAAAAGCTACTTAGAATCTCAACCAAAAAGGACTCTAGGATCTGATTGCCTTTTATTTAATTTATCACAGTATGTACAACAATGTTCTGCATGTATCTGAGAGACATGTATGCTGCAAGTCAAGCAAAAACCATAGCACATTCAAATTATTCTTACACAGTAGGGTCTGGTGAATGCTCAAATGCTAAGAAAGAGTGTTTATTAGTGATACTAATTTCAGAATCTTAAAAAAATGTCATGAACACAGAAAAAAAATTATTAAGCCCGTACTATTTCTTGACAGCATCTTTTGACTGAAGAAAAATTTGAGAATCACATGTTTATTTTCAGATATTTGCATTGTTTTGATATCAGTTTGATAAAAGAGCATTTGCATTGTTCTAGGAGACCCTAATATTGAGAGATATGGTGCAGAAAAGTCCTGTTTTCCTAAGAGAAGAGGATTTTCAGGAGAGGCAAAGAAAGAATTCAAGAATTCTGGTCTACATGGCTGATAGGTATGGAAAATCCATTACCTATACTGGGTTTTGCTGTAAAATGTATATGGGGATAGACCATAGGTGAGCTACATGGGCTAAAGTCTGTGCAGCAATCTGCTGTGACCTAAGCCTCATTCCTTTAAAAAGAAAATCAAGTGCATTTTACTCAAAAAGATTAATTCAAAAAGAAAAAGACACTATTTTTTTTCCTGTAAGATAACTTCAGACTTACTCAAAATTTGTCTCAGCTATTTAATGCCATGACCTGAGCTAGTAGCTAGTTTCAGATCACTGTTTCACTTAAAATTGCACAAGACTTTCTGCCCTTTTTAAAAATATCTGGAAATAATAATAATAAAAATAATAATAATAATAAAAAATCTGGATTGCTTTAATATTCATTACCTTTAAAAAGAAGGATGAGCTTATTCTCTCAAGACTGAGACGGAACTCACTTCCTGTAGATGTAAAATACATATGTTTACTCATTTTTCATATGAAAGGATCTTCTGGGATTATTTTAATATTTATTCATAAATGCTTAATGCTAGGCTGGAGAGCTGACACTACTGCTGAAAATAATTCAGTCACCTGGTTTTTGATCTTTAAGAAGCATTTTACTAAATACTTGTGTTCTTATGAATGACAAAGAAGAGATTAACATTTTTTGATCTAATGGAACATTAATAGTCTAAGGGGAAAGTATATGGATGTTCTATGCAGAGCCTTAGTGCACTTTGTGGACAGTGAAAAAAATTATGTGAGCACAAACTGAATGAAGTTTTGGTATCTAATATAACTAAATTTAGATTAAGATCAGGCTAATTATCTCAGATGAAGGTCTTTGTATTCTCAGAAATGTAAGAGCTTCTGTGGTCATCAGGGATGCCTTTTGAAACTTTTTCCAGAAATGGACTCTAAATTAGTATCTCAAGAAACTAATAGATAATGATTACTACTGGGTCCCAGTGCTGAGCAGGGGTAAAGCAGGTACATAGTAAAGGATAAATTATGCTTCTAATTCATGACAAGCTGACTAGGTAACAACAATGAGCTGGAGTAAGTTGGCAGTGTAACTAACCAGGAGTTACTTGGTATTATAATTAAGGAAAAAGGGGAGAAAGGGGAAATGATTTGTCTGGGTTCACAGAGTTGGTAGTACAATGCAGAATTAAATGCAAATATCCTGTATTGCTGTCTGCCTCTGTCACTAGAGTGGAGCTACAAGTTTAGTTTTCCTTCTCTGCTTCGATGATAAACTCCCTATAAAACCAAGCAACATGCTGATTGCACTAGTTTATTCAACACCCAGCTTTAACATGCGATTTTTTTCATGAAGAATCAAAAATTAGTTTCTTAAAAGAAATACTTATTTTCCATATCTCCCCTGAGTTACCTTAAGTGAAAGGAAATGAGAAGTCTTAGAAAATTGCTCTGACTGGAAAAGCAGAAATGGTTATTTTAGGTAAAACTCAAAATCAGAAAAGATGAGGTGTATTGCTTGCTCAAGGCACATTTCTGTTCTCGTGCAAGATGTTTACACAAGTAGTAGCAGAGTGGAAGACCAAAGGTGTTACACTTGTTCCTTGTCAGGACAGGAACAAATGAGCTACCAGGGTAACTCAGTCTATAAGTGCTCAGGAGGTCTAAGGACACCACAGCTGGCACATACTGCTGGTGCCAGCCTGCAAGAGGCCACATGTGCTCAGGAGACATCAGGAGTTGGTTTTGTCTGACCAGAATGACCGTATTCCTGAGCAAAGTACTGACAAAGATGAGATTTCTGTACCTTAGAGAAGAGAACAAAGCTAAGCTCCTCCTTTTGATGTGTTTCTCTCATGAAGAAAATGGTTGTGGAAGTTCTTTTTGCTTGCAATTTTTAACCCGATTGGGAATTTTAAAACCTTTTTGTAAGCATTTTTTGCTAGGCTAGCATTTTTTTCAGTGGAGACTCAAACCACATATCTTAGTTTGAACACAACAGAAGAAATTTCTTTAATTTGCTGTATAGGGTAAAGGCTACCTTTTCTGACCTTAGACAAGCAAATGCTACTTATGAAAGAAGTTGAAAAAGTGTCAAGTTTTTTGTAAAATCATCTAATGTCTTCAAAAAGAGCACTGATAATTTCAGTTTCAGAAATATGTCCTTTTCTGTCTCACAACAAATAACAGTGGTTAGGAGCACTGTGGGAAAGCTGGGATGTGAGCAGAAACTCTCTACAGGAACAGTGGAGGTGCAGGTCCCCAGGGACTTGCTTTTGTCATTCCAAACTTCCACTGTAAAATATGGATGTTTGCAGCCAGATCCAGGAACTTAAGATGAATTTAATAACCTCTAGTGCTGTCTATATGACAAGTAGATATTGGAGATTTATGTTTTTGGAATCAGACATCAAAATTCCAGTTATGTCCCATGGATTTAAAAACGTAACCCTTGCAAATTTGGACTCTGGTGATTAAGTCTAACAGAGGAGTTACTACCAGAGTTTACTACTCAGGTGGGCTCTGAAGCAGTCTAAGACTCTGGCAGTGTAAAAGTTTCCAGCTAATATAACCCATTTTGCTGTAGACAGTCCTGTCCCAAGTGGTTAGTGCTGCTGTCTTCAACAGTGTGCTTTAGTTGAATGAAGATGCTTCATACAGACACACAGGCCTTCATGCATGTAATTTGTGCAAAAAAGCAATTATTGAATATTTCATACAATCATTTTCACAAATGGTTAACCAGTAATTTAGAAAGTACTGTGATTGTTGTTCCTTGCAGCTAGAACTAGCAATACCAGAAGAGCCTGAAGAAGTTTTATTCTGCGAGGCATTTCAAAACAGAGTGAAGAGAAAACATTTCCTGTGAAATAGCTTTTCTAAGAAATCTTTGTATGGATCTTTCAGTCTGGCACTTCATAATTAAATATGAAATATATAAGTAAACCAAGAAAATTAAAAAGCTTTTATCTATTCCAGTTAAGTGCTTTAAAACAATCAGTCCCTGTTTTAATTTTTGCTTTACCATAAAACCCCTCAGTAAAAATTTGGTCAGTTCTGTCAGCTGTTTAAGCTTTAATCATTGTGATGGTAAGAAATTAAGAATCCACAACAGTTCAAATGTTTAAACAGATTTTTTTTGTATACTAGATTTATTATAGCCACAAGAAAAACAAACGAACAAACAAACAAACTACACAGTTTAAAAAGTAATGATTTCCCAGAGGTTTATTTTCCTGCAATTTATGAGTCTTCTCATCCTTTGTTTTCTATACTAAACCTTCTGGTGTTCTGCAGCTGAAGCTGGAATGCACTTTGTATGTGAATAATCTTGGCTGCTATACGCTGCAGGAGTTTAGCACTGAGATGAGTGTAATCAGCTCAGTATAAATGTTTTATTAATCTGTCACAAAGAATCACTTTTAAATCTAGACAATGATATACAATACTCCGGAGCATGAACTTGGTTTAAAGGATCAGTGAACTCAAACTAAGCTAAGTACAGGGCAAGTTGTGTATTCTGAGAGGCAGGGGCATGTTTGGGAAGGGCCCTGTATTTCTAGGTAGAGGCAGGAATTTCTCCCAAATAGTGACTGTGAGTGAATAAACACAGTTGCCAGGTTCATCCTTGTGGATGTCCCCATCATCTTTCTAGTGCTGGAAGCTGCAATAACTTCTACTCACTTATCAGTGTATCTCTGGAGATGTTTGAGCAGTTGGAGCAACAGCTTCCCCAGCTAGAAGGAGGCAGCCAAGGGAGATCCACACTGTTTCTTAGGAACTTCAGCTCTGATTGCCAGAAGTGTTTGCAGATGACTAACCCAGTATAATTACTATGGACATTACTGCTTGTCTCAGTTTTAGCTGCAGATAAAAGAGAGCAATTATTATTTCAGAATGTTTACCCTGGAGGGCCCAAATACATCTAGTCGTTGCATTATTTTTTTCATTTGACTCAGAGAAACTGAGTTTCTAATAAAATTATTTTCATATTTTTTAATTACTTTATCATTACTGCATAAACCCATTCTACATTCTATGTAAAAAGACTAAATTTGCAGATCAGACATCTAATACTTTTTTTTATTATTTCAAATCAAGTAACCAAGGAAACAAAGGATGCTATTTACCTTTATAATCAGGAGCTTAATGGACATATTAGAGACTACTTTCCAATTGAGAACAGCCCTGAGGAGAAGGACTTGTGGGTGCTGGTTGATGAGAAGCTTAGCACAACCTGGCAGTGTACTCTTGCAGCCCAGAAAGCCAACCGTATCCTAGGCTGCATCAAAAGAAGCGTGACCAGTAGATCAAGGGAATTACTTCAAACAAGTAGGAAGAACCATGTCTGAAAAGGTGGTAGGGAACAGGGATGGTTGTTGTGGATACTCAGTCATGACTGAGAAGAAGGTAAGTGTATTGATGCCAGCTTTGAGGATATTTTTATCCATTGCTTTTCTTTCTCATAATCTCAGAGAATTCATAGTAGATGGCATACATGCTGAGTTCTGCCTCGCTCCCATCTGTGCCACAATCTCCCTGATGTTATTTATAACACAACTTATTTTACATATATATCAATTTTCTAATGGGAGTCCAACAGCAAGAGAGATTATCTTGCTTGGCAACACACCTGTAGATACTGTGACTCATTTATTAAGGTAATAAACTTTATAAATATTCTAAGTTTAAATGTACATTAAAATCTAAATTAACAGAGCATTTGAAAACATGGCAAATGCAGCATCTAGTTCAATGCAGGAAAACCAAGTTGGTAATGTTATTTCCTATTCACTGCTGACCATATAGGATAGTCTCTGTGGAATTTTTGTGCCACTTTTCTCCTGCCTACCAGTTAGCAAACATTTCCTAACTCAGTCTCATTAAAAAGTGTATTGGGTATAACGTGAAGTAACCTGAGCAGATCAAACTAAAAGTGCTTTCAAGTTCTGTTGTTCACATTTGTTTGTGTTAGTGTGACAATAATATCCTGTTATTTCAGAGTTGAATTTGGACATAAGTCTTATCAGCTAAAGTGTTATGAAAACAGAATAAACTTAAAGTTTCTGAATAGCAAGATTTTTGCAAATTAGCTGAAAAATAGACTATTACTATCTTATTTTTTTTCCAGATAGGTATTAACTGAGGAAAACAAAATAAAACACAAGAATAAACAAAACCAAAATCCACAAAACACACTGTATTGCCTCAGTAACTTTAAATGTAACCCAAACATTACTTTTATGATGAGAAAACTTTCCCAACTGAAATAAGTGACTCTAATGATATAAATCCTTTTGAAAATATAGATGAGTGTCTTCACTTAGAATTCAGTTACAAGGGAGGTGAAACAAAATAAATGTGTTTAAACCTATTTTGTGATGAAAAGAACCCATAGTGGCATACGGAATTGTAAAGTGTTAGCATTCTTTCTTCAAGGATCTTTATTATCTTAATTGTCACTCAGGTTGATATAACAGGTATTTATTGATTGAACTCTTAGATAAAGAATTGTTTGTAAAGGAATTGTTTGGTTGCTTTCCTCTGTAAGATTTGAGGAATATTAAGCCAGTGACAAGAGATTTCTTTTCAGGAGAGCAAAAATCAATCTTTTATGAGGAATAAATAAGAAAGGTGGAAAATTAGCTAAAAAATAGGAAAATAAATCCTAGAAAAGCAAAGGGTATAGAGTGTAATGTTGTTAGTTTTAACCCTAAAAGAAACTTCGTACGTCTTAAAAAATAAGATGTTATGAAGCTGTAGTTCAGATAGGAGATCAAAAGTTATACTTCAATTGCATGAAAATAACAAGTCCTTCATAATAAGGACATGTTAGTATTAAGTTTAAGTAAACAGAATTCAATTCTGCTGTGTTAATGAAGTAAGAGTAACCAATAGAGTACAGTAACTTGAGGTTACTGTGGATCGTTATTTAAAAGACTGTATGGGCATAGCTAGAAATGAATATGCAAATTGGTGAGATGATTTTTCAGAGCTGTTCCCAAAAATAACATTGCATCTTTTCCACTGTTCCTCCTTTTTCTAATTTATTAAAACCTGATTTTTTCAGTGCTAACTTTTGATTATTTACTAAGGCTAGTTAATTCATAAATTATTTGGTTTATTCAAATGTATTTTCCTGTAATAACTGTTCAGGGGATATAGCTAACTGAAGGAATCACTTAAACTTCATTAAGTTATTGAACATTGAATAGTTATGAAGAATAAATCTTAGCCAATCATCTTCCAAATCTGATGGTAAGCACACTATCCAAGACTAGGACATCCTAAAATGCAGATTTCTAGGAAAGATAATGCTGAGAACAAGGTAATTTTCCCACAACACTCTGGAATCTCATTTCTGACATGCTTAAATAAGACACTGCAACATTGGATAGTACCGAAGAATCAGTTCTGAGAAGCAGTATCCAGGCTAGAGCCATAGAGAAGATCCATAAGTGTAAACAAGCAAGTGTAATATACACTGGAGTTAGGTGTTCAACGGCCATAAAAATAAGCAAACAAATGCTCCTAAATTATTTCTTCCTGTAGGATCTTATTACTAGGAAGAATGTGATTCAGCATTATGTCTAACTCAAAGACTCTGGAAAGCATTTTGCAGGTAGTTAGAGACATCTGTGTCTAAGAAGAAAACAAAATTTCACAAACTGAACTGTAATAAACAATTAGGAACACCTATTATAAGCCTGTTAAAACCAAATCTGATTTGTGTATCCAAACTGCTCACCAAAATATGCAATTTAAAGAGTACTGCACTAGAAGAACGTCCTAAGACTCTTCCAACAGGTATTTCAGTGTAAGCTATGAAGCTTCCGCAGGTGAAAACCTAGGAAAATAAACAAAGACAAGGAAAAAAAACCACAACACCGATAAAAGCCTTACAGTTTTAAATGATAAATTATCTTTTTAATATGATCGGGTTATTTTATAGATATTATTTTTGTATATGATACTTATCATATAATCATAGAATAGTTAGGGTTGGAAAAGACCTTAAGATCGCTAGTTCCAACCCCCCTGCCATGGGCAGGAACACCTCACACTAAACCATGTCACCCAAGGCTCTGTCCAACCTGGCCTT
>JANHGB010037431.1:0-35640 GCA_026283785.1 Coracopsis vasa
TCTTTACTGTGAGGGTGGTGAGGCACTGGAATGGGTTGCCCAGGGAAGTTGTGAATGCTCCATCTCTGGCGGTGTTCCAGGCCAGGTTGGACAGAGCCTTGGGTAGCATGGTTTAGTGGAAGGTGTCCCTACCCATGGCAGGGGGGTTGTAACTAGATGATCTTAAGGTCCTTTCCAACCCTAACTATTCTATGATTCCTTAGATGAGTGTTCAGGCCAACACTTCAACTTCTTCTGAGCCAAAATTTAGTTTACATTCATGTGAGTACTCCAACAGAGATGTCCCCTTCTCTTAAGCAGACTTCATAGATGAAATTTGGTAAAAGGGAAGGAATAAGAAATGGCTCAAATGACTAGTTTAAGCAACTACCAAGCAATGGTACTTTTCAGCCATCAAGCTGGAACATGTGTAGTATTTGTGGCTTATGGATCCTACGCAAATTTCTTTCTCTCACTCAGTCCTAAGGTCTGCCTGAGCTGTGTTTGATCACATCAGCTTCAAACTTGGCCCTGCATGTCTCACGGCAGAGCCCTTTAAATTGCACATAATCTCAGGTCAATAGGACAATCTATTGTTCCAATTGTCCTTGCTTCAGGGTAAAGATAAGGGGTTTACTTAGCTACCTGCATCACTGTGAAGTTAAATAATCTTTGAGACGTTCATTCGTTTCCATTGCACAACCAGCTTGATTGGGTTGGGTTTGGGTTGTAAATAAACTAATAACCTTTGGGGAAAGGTAGAGGACACAGTTCATGTAAATATTCGTGTTACTATGTTACTGTGTGGAGTTTTTTGTTTCTTTAAATTCAATGTGAATGTGACATTACAGGAGTTGGTAATAAGATTTACTAATTTCCTCCAGTCTGTTGGATTGTATTTAATGTCTTCCTTCCTATTTGTTTTTCTGCCTTTGGTAAACTGATTAAAAGTATGTCACTAGTGGATCTCCTTAGGAAAAATTAGTCTCATTAGTCTTACCAGCTCAACTGATGTATTCCAGCACCTTTCTGATGAATGCCAGCAACCTCCTTGTGCTGATACACAGCATAATCACAGTAAAGATGAGTCTGGTGAGTGGTAGAGGCTGTGTATAGGAAAAGCCTTCCTGTCATGTAATTCTTCCAATAATTTTTTGGCAGGTATTTTGGAGAGATAGAGAGAGGATTAGGGGAAGGTATAACATCATAACATTGATGACAAAGAAAAGAACCCAGAGATGGAGGAGGGAGAAACATCGAGACAGAAACACAACTGGAGTGAAGCCTTGCTGCAGTGCAGCACATAGTTTTATCAGGACTAGAGAACTTGCAGAGACACAGAGCAGCTGAGGAAGGGTTCAGCCTGGGAGAAGGGCTTTTGAGCATGAGAGGAGATAACATTTCCACACATCTAGTAATGTGCGCTTGCCTCTCAGTGAGAGGGACGGGGGGGAGGTAGAAATACCAGAGTGGAGGAGAGCTTGAAACCATTGAAGTGACAGTCATCTGAGCATAGGTAGGACAGGTATTTATTCAAAAGCAGCCATCAGAGATGTGTGCCTTCCCTTTCACACAGACGTTCCTGTCACTTCCACTCCGGTCACCGCGTCCTACCACGGCTGCATGACCGTCAACCTGAGCAACAAGGCACTGGACTTAGACGAGGCTCTCTACAAGCACAGTGACATCACCTCACATTCCTGTCCTCCAGTCGAGGCGGGTCAGTAGGTACCACTACAGTGCGAAAGTTTTATATTCAGAAACTTTCAATGCTTTTCTTTTTTTTTAAAGATATAAATTATTCTGACCTTCCGCACTGCGTGTATAGTTTCTCTTAAACACTGAAGTTATGTAGGAGCTACTGATCCTTGTGTCAGATTGATTATTGAAATACTCCGTTGCTTTGAGGTTTAAAGATTGTAATATATTTGTAAATAGTTCAGAAGAGTAATGTTAAATAAGTCAAAAGTACAGAATATACCGAAAGTGAATGTTATCTTTAGTCTGTAAGAGACAGTTTTATCTGTAATGTGGAAAACCTGGTAATATATGAGTGTGGACTGGAAGAAAAACAATAATTCTGTATTATTTTTTATTAACAAACACTGCTTTCTGATTTGCAAAATATGAGAGAATAAAATATTTACGTACAAGTTTTTAATATATCTCTACTGGGATTATTCTGTATTCTGTTATTTGGACATAATGACTCAGGCTATGTCTGATGTGGAGATTACACTGGGGGGGTTGGTTATGTTACATTGGTTTGGGTTTTTGTTTGGAGGTGGGGATCTTTGTTTGTTTATGTCAGTATTATGTATCTTCTGGGCTGGAGAGCAAATGGTTGCTGCTGTTCTTATTGCTATTTTGCTTATTGAGCTAAAAAGAGGCTATATTGCTTACTGCCTCTTTCTGGTATCACAGATAGAAGACCCAGTTGTGACCTTTAGAAAAACTCTAGGTCAACAGAAATGGAAAACAGAGTTGGGCCATTAGGAAACAATTAGTAGAAAAGACTCAAGAAGTTGGAAGCCATATGGCTTTTGTGTCGATAACTGCTGAAGCGAATGATGAGGTGTCAAGAACTGGAGAATATTATCTGGCGATGACATAATTTTGCTGCTCAATTTTTAGGTTGGCTCATTCACGGTGAACCCAGTGGGAGCAGAGAGGCTTGAGAGCGCGAGAGTTAGCCAGGCCAGATTGCAGTGTGGTGATAATATGCATGGGGGTTTATTCAGGAGAGGTTATAGAGTCATAAAGTGCATTCACATTTTAAGCTATCCTTGTGAAGCTGGGGTAAGATTTGCCTAGCCTGCTTTGAGTCCCTTAAGTCTTGCTTTGTTTGGTCCTTGTCTTGCATCAGATCAATGAACTAAGACAGATGGGCATATGCTGTGTTGGGAATCCGAATACTGGGTGGATAAGGTTATCCCATGCTTCAGAGGGTTAACATAGAAAAGGTCTAATTCTACAAGGTCCTTTATAAATTTTTCCTGGTCATTCTACATCATGTTCTGCCTCATCAAATACAGAGATGACAGATTACCTTAATAATCCAAACACGTGACATCATCTGTGACCAAGCTATGGACATATGTGTCCCAGAAGAAAGGATGGAAGAGGGTGAAGACTATTCCAAACATACTCCTGGTAAGGATCCCTGCTTTATTTACCTGAGAAAAGGAAGGTACTCTATTAGCCATTAGCCAGCATGACATCATAGCTCTGTACTGTGTGCAAATCAGTCAGCAGTAATGACTTTATCACTTTCACCTCCTTTACACTTAAAGAAGGACCTGTCAAAAGACTCTTTACACTCAGGTGTGACCAGATGCAAGTTTGAAAGGATAGTTGCTCACTAGACAGTAGTAACTTACGGTCAGAACGTGCATGGATAGGAGAACCCAGAAGTAGTTCTATGGTTTTGCTTCTTTTTAATTGAGCAAGGGAAACCACATTATTCCTGAGAATGCTTTCTTTTAGAGTTGATGGCTCTTGATCACTTGTAATATGATGGAGATCCGAAGCAGCATTAGTTTAGCATCTGCAGTGAGAGCTGGGAATCCTGAAGATACTGTGGTTAATAGCACTTCCACACTGCAGTGTTTTGTTTTCAATGTATTTTTCCATGGTTATTTTAATCCTTTACCAAAATATATCCCTGTGCTGGTTTTGCCTGGGATAGTGTTAATTTTCTTCATAGTAGCTAGTACAGGGCTGTATTTTGTAAACAGTGTCGGTAACACAGGGATGTTTCAGTTACTGCTGAGCAGTGCTTACACAGAGTCGAAGCCTTTTCTGCCTCTCACCCCACCAGTGAGCAGGCTGGGGGTGCACAAGAGGTTGGGAGGGGACACAGCCAGGACAGCTGACCCCAGCTGACCAGAGGGATATCCCAGACCACATGGCATCATGCTCAGCATATACAGCCGGGGGAAAAGGAAAGAAGGGGGATGCTTGGGGTGATGGTGTTTGTCTTCCCAAGTAACCATCACATGAGATAGACCCTTGTCCTGAAGATGGCTGAACCCCTGCCTGCTGATGGGCAATAGTGAATGAATTCCTTGTTTTGCTTTGCTCACATGCACAACTTCAGCTTTCCCTATTAAACTGTCTTTATCTCAATCCCTGAGTTTTCTCACTTTTCTGATTCTCTCCCCATCCCACCAGAGGGTAGTGAGCAAGTGGCTGTGTGGGCCTGAGCTGCTGGCTGGGGTTACACAATGATAATCTTCCATCTTTTTAACTTGGAGTAGCTCTGAAGAAAACAGTACAAACTTACAAGATGCCTATTTTTTAAAGCAAGTAAACGAAACAAACCCTGCTTCACTTTGTTCTTTTCAAAGGAAGCATGTTAGCAAAATAGTCCTGTGGCTGATAATTTTGTCTTATTTCTGTGGTAGTTCCCAAAAGAACTACCATGTGGCATAAATGAATCACAAACATGTCTGACCTTTGTGTTAGTGGTACTTTTTATGAGGCCAGAATTATTTTGGATCCTGGAAACGTGAATACTGTGGTAGAGTATGATACTTTGCAGTTTCAGATGTAATATGATGTGAACAAGACTGTAACCGTATTTTCTAAATCAATCAAATTCAGAGCAAAAATTTCTCCAGGACTTTGTATTTGTATGCATGTATGTGAAGATAATTTGCATAGACCAAAATGTACCCTGACCCAAAATGTGGTTTATAAGAGAAAGCCAGAATTTGTAAATCTGGACAATAACAGAAAAGAGATGTTATTTTGTGTCAAGCTGGATTGTTTTTAATACCCTACAGCAGACCATGCTGGAAGAAGAGGTAGCTGCTTCTATAGACCATTGAAAAGAAGAAAGTGATAAGCATTCCTTTGTTCCTTCTCAGTCACTGTGCTTCAACCCAAGGCAAACACTGGTTTCCTTTGTGTTCTGTTAGCAGGCTAGGTGCTCAGCTCAAAGGGAGCAAGTATGTTCTGGGCTTTGAGACACCAAAATGAACCCAGGTGGTTCCCCTGTCAGCATTCATAGCAAGTAAACCATATAGTTCCAATTACTTAAAGGTCAGGGTGACTGCTCTTCACAGCATGCATTTGCACAAGGACTGAGCATTTTGGATGTGTTACATTGATGTTTAAAAGAAAAAGAAAAATAATGGTCTCCTTTCTGACTTCTGTTCCTCTCAACCGGGTTCATATAACTCACCTTTTCAACAATACACGTAAGGCACCTTGGCCCTGATGTTCATTAATACCACTGGCCTAAAATCGTGCATCTCAGAAAAACCTTCTTAATTGAATAAAAGATGGCTTTGTGGTCTGTATAAATTAATCTCTAATCTCATGTGTATTAGTACTGAATCGGCTTGCTATACATAGAAGTACAGCACATAAATGAACAGAAATTTCTTGAAAGGTGGAAAGTATTATGTAGAAGGATGATCACTCTTAGTTCTATTTCTAGATGGTCTGATGGTGTCACTTCCTCTCAAAAGGAACTCTTAAGTAAGCTGGTTTTGTTTATATAGGGGTTTTAATATTTTCATAATATGAAGCAGACGCTTAGAAAGTTAATGAGAAATACCTTTCTTTCCCTGCTCTGCACTTTGGTCTTTCAGGAAATTTCTATGGCTTCGTTGCTGTCTAGACTGTAAGAACTATATAGCAAGCAGCACCACCACCCTTCCTGCAGGAGCAAAATGCAGTGAAGAGATGCAGCAGCCTGATGGGTTTTCCTGCTGGTGTAGCCACTTCTGCCCCAAAACATGGCAGCTGTGTGCTAAGGGGGATCCCAGCTAATGTGATGCACAGTGAGTGGGCAGGGTGCACACAGCATGGACAAGACTGTTCCTGTCAATGGCACTGCCACAGGTATTGCTGGTTAGCCTTGTCAACGTGTTTTTGTCTCTACACAATAGGAGAAAACGTAAAAAAAAGAAGACGGAATTCCGACCCTCCATATGTTCTGTTTCAGTCATTGTAAAACACCTGGATCAGGTCTTGATCAGTTTAAAAATAAATAACTGAGGTTTAACATAGAGTTGGTTTGGTTCCTATTTTCACTAGAAAGGAATTAAATCAAACACTAAAATGCACTTTAAAATACCTGTCTGGAAATTGCACCTTTAGCACACCGACATGACCTTTTACTACGCAGCTGGACTGGCCCAAAGTTCTTTCTGTTTGAAACTTGAAGCAATTTGGTACTTCTTCCTCTCTTGTTTTCCTGTCCTTACAAATACACACAGTCTTAGGTTCAATATAAATATACACAGTCAATTTTATTGTAAAATAATTGCCACACTTCTTTATTAGTACAACACTTTCACCAAAAAGGGTTATTAAATAAATACTACAAGCAAACAAAAAACTGGTCTCTTCCTACTCAAAATGATTGCCTCAGAGAGCTCCCGAATACCCACTCAAGAGAACACAGGCTAAACCGCTCTATATTGGTTCATGAGAGCAGAATGTGTATCCAGAGAGTATCTTCATTTCTCCTCTTGAAGAAAATTTGTTCTGCAGTGTACTGAGAAGGAAACATTTCATGCCAGGAAGCAACACTGCACTTGACTGCAGGCAAACTGGGTGGCGACTGACTGGTCACCCCGCTGTGATGTGCCTGCCCTTAGGTTTCCAGGTTTCTGCTCTGCTCACAGTGAGATGTGGGTAAAAGCAGAGTGGCCATAACACACTCTGTGGTGGGTCCCTTGGGAGGTCAAGTGCCTGTACAGCAGAGTTTCCAGAAGTTTCTTAAAAGTCAAATAAAAGCCTACCAGCTACCTAAAATAAATTCCTTATTCTATGGTGCATATGGTGGAGGCTTTTCTCCAGGCAACAAGTAAGTCGGTGTATAGAGGGCTGGGGCATTGGGGGGAAGACCATAGCTGGAGCTGGACTGAGATGGAGGCTGAGTTTCTTCTGATAAAGAAATGTCAGTAGATGATGTTCCTGGAAAATTGCTGGCCGGCTGCATATAGACAAAGAAAAACACCTTCTTCAGTAAAGGATTACGACCCCGTTTGCAGCTCTGTGTGAAGAGTTTGCCATGTAAGTGTTACATAATAAGCCCCATGATTAAATTTCTCACGCACTGCAGCACAACACTCACTTCAGTTTTAAAGTATAGCTTAAGTATAGCAATGATGGTGTCTAGTGAAACACTGATTCCATCTGTAACCCAAGTCTTTTTTAATAGACATTGCACATACAGCTAGGCACTAGAGCAGAACAGGAATTCCTGCAGGAAAAGATGCTCTGGCTTCCTGGGTGAGGCACTGCACCTGGCTGGTTGATTAGGTTACATGTAGCTGCTTGTCTCCAGGCATCACTGTGAAATTTCAATTATCTCAGAGGTAATTAATCTCAGTTATAATACTTGCATAAAAGCAAGCTCTTATTCCTGTGCCAAATGCGGAATCCTTATAAAAGAAAATTTTAGAGGTGGGTCTCCCTGTAGGTGTTTCGCTTTGGCTGTCTCAGCTATAATGGGGCTTTGGCTGAAAGAATCACGAAAAATAGAGCTTAGGAAGCAGGCTGTGTTCAGGAATAAGCACTTTGTTAAAACAAAAGGATGCACGTAGGGACTAATGTTCTGGATAAAAACCTAACGCTGCTTTAAACCAAGTTTTGCCATTGATTTCAAGAGGGTCAGGATTTCGCTCTTCCTCTCGTATGCCAGCACATGCCAGTCAATGGGCTTCACCAGAAGAGCAACGCTCAGCTTTCCTCAGGTTCAGGCCTAAAGTGCCCAGAATTTAAAAAACCAAACCAAAACAATAGTAGTCATGGATGTTTTTCCGGGAAATGAAAAATCCAGGCAAATGCTCCCTGCTGCTAAAAAAAAATATAAAAATCAATAATCACCATCTAGAAGCCAGTGTAAGGGTTGGCATTTGGACAATGGCATCTCAAAGCTGCCCAGGGCCAGCAGACCCTATGCCATGGTGCACAGCTTCTCCGTTGGGTTCCAGGTGAGCAGGAGAGAAGAATGCTGTCCTGCATTTATACCACGGGGTGATTGGTGAATGAGAATGGGGATGTCTGGACAGGAAGGTTAATTGTGCCCTTTAACTCTCCAGGAGGCAGTGCAGGTATACTGACAAACCCATTAGCTAGATCAGCTCCAGTTGTCGTATTTTTGGGTGGTTTGGTATTTTTGTTAAATTTATTTATTTATTTTGGAGTTGTTGCTCTCCTACTCCCTCAAACTGCAGCCACTGTTTCCATCTGTCTGCCTGGAATAGCTTCTGTAATGAGTTCTCTGGCAGGAACGACTGGCACAACAACCCTTTACTGCTGTCATCACTACCAGTCCCTGCACAGCTAATCATTTACCTGACCAGCTGGCAAGCCTGTTACCAAGACTAGTAGTGACTGAACTGCACCAGTAATGGATGAATGATTTTGTTAGCACATGCCACAGTAAACAAAAGAAATGCTGGTTAAATCCTTGTCAAATGCATTCCTGTTATCACCCTTTCTTTTCTGAACTTGGCTGATTCCTGCTTGTGGACAAGGAAGCATGAGGTGAACGGAGGAGCATTTACCACCAGCTCAGGTTGTGATTTTTTAAAAGACTTCTCCTCTCCAGCAAACGTTTATTCAGTGAGACACTGGATTCAGCAGAGGACCTGGAATAATCTGCGCAATGTGGGAGCTACAGGTGAACTCAGGTTTATAGCCTTTGAGCTAATGGAGCTTCAGCCCTTGCAAGCACAGTGGCACTCACGCTAGGTGTGTTGCATGCCAGACTAATCTGAGGCGGGATGTATCCCCAGGAGGAGGAACTATGGCTGTATATTTCCCCTGGTTGAGGGAAGGGTTCAAACTCCAGTTGTTAATTGGTAATTAATTGCTAACAGCTTTACTTCATTAACTCACAAATCAGGTAACTACCTGATCTCATTATCAGGCATCACTAGATGCCTACATGCCAACAACCCCTGCATTTAGCCAAATGAATTCAAGCCCTAGGGCCCATAGTTACCTTAAGGACTAGGACCAGCTGAGTACGGCTTGTGAAGACCTGAATCTGGGAGCTGGGCACTGCTTGGAGCACTCAGCTCTCAAGTAATGGAAGCAGATGATGATTAAGGTTCTGGCTGTTCCTCATCAGGCCCACTTCTGACATTCACCATTTGTGGCTCTGAGTAAGTTTATTTTGATTTTTTTTTAACTTGTATCCTGATGCAGAAATTATTTCTCTCCAAACTACAATGTAATGAGCTCATACATGCAGGAAGGCAGCTTGCTCCCTCCTTCTCCCCACCCCACAAAAAGGATTAAATGCTTTCCCTTCTGGAGCCCAGTGCTTCTTGCTAACGTCTCCTGGTATGGGGACAGCTGGTGGTGCCTGCCTTTGAATGTTTTGAAAGGCGAGAAAAAACAACTGAACACAGTTTTTAGAATAAGTAAAAATCTAGGTGAAGTACTGTGTTTATTTTGGAATGCAGTTAAGAGTTTGGGGTAAATGTGATACTGGAAACATTGCAGTTTCCCAGTGGGCACAGGGCTGAACAGTTATAATTGATGCTCATGACTACTTACACGCATCTTTTCAACTTGTTTTCCTTGATCTGTTTCTATCCCCTTCTCTCTCTGCTCTTGGCTACGTGCTAACTGAACTCTGCGGAACAGCACAGCTTTTAACTAAAAGCAAACAAAAAGAAATGTTCTATTTTTTCCTCTCAAACCATGGTCTCCAAAAGCGTCTGGCCGCATTTATGTTAATAAGTAAGACATGCCAAGGACTGTTCTCTGGCTGTGAAGCCAACTGGCACAGTACATATCGCAGCCCTACAGCTGAACTTTTACATGGAAACAGTATGCCTGGTTTTTGTTAGCACATGCCATAGTAAACAAAAGAAATGCTGGTTAAATCCTTGTCAAAGGCAGTCTTGTTATCACCTGTTACCATACAGTCTGTATGCACACTGTCTACTGGGAATGGTCCACTGCTTTTGTCATCTTCTGACCCCTTCCTGTGTGTTGTGGGAGCCTGTTAGATGGTCTGCGCCAAACCCACGCCAGAAACATGCTAACAATTCACTGGTGTGAATCATCATCATGGCTCCTGAGAGTTTGAAATGAGGCAAGGACAAGATCTATCACTGCAGGGTTTGTACTGAGTAGCAGCTTATACTTTTCTGATGGAGTAAGAAGGGTGCCATTTTGTACTGTACCTGAAGAGGTAGTGGGTAGGATGGATACGTAGATATAGCTGCTGCAGAAGGACAGAAACCAGCGTATGTCAGGATCTGCTGGGCAGGATTGTACAGGATCTGAGGAGGAGGTGCAGTAGCACTGAAAGCAATTTGGGACAGAGGTACCTGTTGAGCACAGAAGACAACAATGCATCAGCACAGCGCAGAGGGAGCTGGAGCAGGACCTAGTGCTAACACCAGCAACTATGCAATTTAACAACTTTCTGTTTTCAAACACAGTACTGGTATTACAAAAAAAAAACCCCAAGGAGCAGACAGAATGAGAGGGAGGTGTATCTGGAGTGAATTTTCTGACCAGAAATACACAGCTATTTTAAGCTTTTTTCCTTGGAAAAAGACTGCTGGTGCTTCCCCAGCACCAGTTATGGAAGCACGGGCAGTACTCCAGACCTAAGACACAATGAAGAGCACAACATACAGCTTTGACCACCTCTTCTTATTTGCTCCAGCACCAAACATCCAGTCCTTCATGATTTGCTGCAGAACCTTTCCAATAGCAACTACCTGACGCCCTCGTATATTTTCTCTGTGCTTTCCTACACAGATCTACAAAGGTTTCCTTTTCCAGACCACCTGCTCTTCTTTCACAGCTCCCTCTGTCTTGTGAAATAGAGTTTGCTGCTGGCTGTCCATTGTCACCCCACCATGTGCATATCTCATTTGTACTTCATAAAATCCTTCATCATATCTTGTGGCTTTATTGGCACGTCACTTAACTGCAATGTGATATGAGGTCTGCAGGAGGAAGTTATAGCTCATATTAAACCTGCTAATACAACCTGGGGAGAAAAGAAAAAAGAGAAAAGCTGAATGGGAAAGGGGGCTTGTGTCAAACCCTAAACCCCGGTGCTACATAACCATTTGTAAGGGACAATAGAGCTCTCCGTGAAAGATTTTCATGTCCTTTTGCTTTGCAAAGCGAGACAAATCCAGTGGTTTCTTTACTCTCCTTTTTTTTTATTAGCAGATTCCTCTACATGTGAGAGCATGGAATTTTCTCTTTACTGAATAATAAAATACGGTGTTTGCCAGACAAGTGCTAAAAGCAGCAGCCAGGATTATTTTTTTTCTTATTATTATTTTTGGCATTTCCTGTCAGATTTTTCAGTGAGAGACATAAACCACTGTATCCTCTGGAGATAGCGTGAGATATCTCTGTGATTGAGAAAGAGGTATATTAATTGTGTTTGTACATGGAAAACATCATCTAGGTCACTGATGTACCACATGAGGTTACCTGACAATCTAGCCTTTAGCTCTCTGGAGAAACTTAGCCCCCAGGAGCTAGTGCAGAGAAAGGCTGGGGTCAAAAGCAGAGAGCCTATTTTATGTGAGAAGGCAGGTCTGTCATCTTCAAGGTACCCTGCTCAAAACGCCTCCTTTCTACCAGTGCTGTGGGGTGAGAAGAAAGAAAGGGACATTGCCTTTCAGAAAACAGTAGTGAGAGGCAGTTAACGGGTTTGTCTCAGACCCAAATGTTTCAGGTCAGCAACATGGCCCATCTTGGCTGGGGCTGGACTTGCACTCAGAGCATTACCTTCTTCAGACAAGTGAGGCCCTGGTGCGATCAGATCCTTCTCACTATCAACATAAATACAGTAAGAAACACTGGTTTTGACCACTGTGAAACACAGATGCCTGTTTGGCATCTGTCACCAACTTTCTGGTTTGGGTGCTGCTGTCCTCCCAGGAACCTCTCTCAGCCCTCTTATGTTGTCTGCATCCACAGCAAAAATGCTATAATTGCTAAGGATGAACGCTACAACAGTCCTAGAAGATGCCCCAAATCTGCTGATTAAAGCACCTTATTATCAAGCTATCTGGCCTCAGCCTGGAGCCAGCAATGATTTGCAGGTATTGAAGCTGGTTAGGTGCTTTTATCAAGTATTCCAGTAATGACACTATGTTAAATTAGTCACATAAAATACAAGGGTAGGTGGAGGCGTTTTAAACTGAAACACCACCCAAGTCAAAGAGATAAGGAACTATGAACTGGCCAGAGAGCGCTGGCAGCACTTTGAGTACGCGGAAAACAGGCTGTGGCCAGAGGGGCTGAGCTGCTGCTCACTTTGCGCTGTGCTGTGCACTGCAGAGCAAGGCAGGTCAGCTCACTGATCTGACACAGCCCTGCCAAAGCGTTTATTTCTGAGCTACAGCCACTTTTAATGTCAGACTGCACCTGTAGTTGCATGAGTGCTAAGACGTGAACACACAGCATGTAGCTCAGCAATTAGGGGTTTATTTTGTTTTCAGTTTTTAGAGCAGGGATGAGGAGAGGGATAAGGGAATGATGTTTAATCTGTTCAGATTCTCTTGAGGACTCAGAGAAGGAGACTAACTGAAAAAGCCAGCAACCTCCCCCCAGGACCATCAGTAGCTCTGATTGATGAACCCTAAAGCTGGGGCAGGCAGATTCCTTGGCAAGGTGTGTCAGGAAAGCATCTACAAGTCATCAGATGAATACTGGGGCAGGGAAGTAGATTAACTGTTAGTACCAGTAAGTGGCGTCCCCCATGCATTTCTTTACCTCTGTCTTCTGTAAGAAATAATCATGGTGTTTTACCATTTTGGTTATTCCAAGTGCATACTTCCATTTACATTATACGGTAATCTGCCTTTTATTAAAGGTAACTGCCTCGCCACCATTCTATATCCAAGCACACTGTAGATCTGAAAAGGAGGGTACCATTGTAACCACTGCGGTTCCCCAGCACCCAGCAGATCACGTTGGGCAGCCCCACAAAGGAGACGGGGGCCACTGAGAGCTGACGCCCTGGGGGCCGGGGGAGCCTGAAATGTTTCTCACTGAGCCAGCACAGCCCTCTGGCAGGCAGCATGGGGAGCGTGCCAGGGTCTGCAAGGAATTTGTCCCAAGGAAGCAAACCCGCAATAACCAAAACAGCACTTCATTTTTTTTCTGTCCAGGAAATGCGATGGGTTTAGAGGCAACAGCGCTGTTTTGCAAACTCTCCCCTTTGTAACATGTTTTGGCTGCCAACATTCCCCAGAGATAAACACGATGTTTTTTTGTTTGACTGCTGAGCCTGGCCCTGTGTTTTCTGGAAGTCAACCTTGGAGCAACGCCCTGAGGCGTTTCAGAGTGGGCTTTGCAGCTCTCCCTGCGAAATGCCAGTGAGCATTTCTGTGGGAAGGTGACATCCCAAAAGAAAACCGTTCTCCCACACACTCTGAGGTTGTAGCTTTTTGTATTTCGGTCTCATGGCCCTTTCTCTCCCTCTTCTGCTTAATGTTTTCTTGGTCCCTGTCTTCCCCCAAGCATTGCTCCTTTAGTAACAAAAGCGAGCAGCAGATGAGCAAACCAGATCTGGTAAGTCACTCAAAAAGACCCTGAAAAAGCACAGGCGGAAAGAAGGAGCAGTCATTGCATTTTGGATTGCTGCTTTAGTGAGCCTTCCACAAGCATAGCATGGCTCCTGTGCTAAGGTAACTGACACAAACTCATCTTTCCCTTAAGCTAGTGAGGGGTTTTTTTCTGCTCTCACTGCAGAGAAGTTAAACAGCTTATTCAGGTCAGGGTTTTGGCTGGAGCCCCACAGACTGTCCAGCAGAGCCTTGGGGGAAGCTGCAAATCCAGTGTTGCTGCTATTTCCTTGCACAGCTTTACGCCACCCAGTCCGAGGACCCAGACCATGACCCAGGCTTTGACTCTTAGCAAGGGAATGTGCCAGGTCATGAAGACCCCAGTTCACCCAGGAATGTCTCCTTGGCTTAGTGCCCCTGGCACAAGCAGTGCAGTGATGGTCTCTCTGCCAGAGGTGTGCCTGGGGTGGAGCTCACCCTGCTACAAAGCATCAACCCAAATCCCACATAAGCCTCTGTTTGTGCAAGATAGACTCAGGCTGGCTCTCTGCACCCTTTCCCATCTCAGGGGAGCACCAGCAATTCCCTCAGGTGCCCTTGGTGGAGATACTTGCATCCATCTGCTAGGCAGGGGAAAATACTTAGCAGCACTGGAAAAGAGCAGTGCTGTACCAAGGATTTTGTGTAAATGATGCCTGCTTTCCCCTCCTCATGTAGCTGCTCTTCCCCGTGTTTCCCACTGTTGCTGTTTCTGCTCCCCTTCTGCCATTGCTTCTCTCACAGGGAGGGGATGAATTAAGCTGGGCATGCTGCTTCCACTCCCGTCCATCAGGCAGCCACAACTCTTCACTGGTTTGCTCCAATTTGTTATCAATCAACTCCTTGCAAGAGTCACCGCACATGAAGGACAGTTCAGCTGCACATTTCTTACCTGTGAAGGCGCAGTGTGCTTGTTTGCCTTAAGCTAGAGAGCAAACATTTTGTGACTCTTAAGGAAGGTGAATTTCAAGTAATTCATATAGCCCTGCTCTGTAGTTTTAAGCACCCACCACATTGTAGATGGCATGGACATGCTTGCTAAGGGACACTGGGTGGTCAGAGCAGAGCCTTGGCTCACTGGCTGCCAGCTCTGAGCAGCCCCTTCCTTCTAGTTTGCCCACCCTGGTGTACATCTCACCCTTCTCTCTTACTTTCTCTTTCCTGCTCCATCCCTCTCTTCTTTCCTTTCACCTGTCTTTATGTTCCCCCTGGAATAGTCACCAGAAATACTATGAATCTAAGATGACCTGTGCTGCTTTCACACCTCCCTTTGGCTCCTGCATTTCACCCCCATCCCCACGTCTCTGCCCATTTAGTTTGGAAGCTCTTCAGGCAGGGACCATCTACTCTTCCAAGTGCCTAGTAAATCATGAGCTACTTGGTTGGTCTTTAAGCATTGCTTTAGCAAACATGACTACTGACATTGATAATCCCAAGAACAGCTACTTTCGCCATTTTAACATATCAGAAAATCGAGGCAGATGAGTCAGTGTGTTACAGAATCCCTCCCAGCACACAGCCTCTTCTGAATGCAGTGGTGCACATCAGCAGAAGATGGTGGTGTACCACAGGGAGCAGTTAGAGCGTGCCATTCTTTAGGTTAATGTGACTTAAATATGACTGTTTAAATAAGAACTTGAGTGGTACTTCAGAGTTAATCCCCATTCTTAGGGAAAGAACTACATGAGGTTAAATAGTCACACCTAGGACTTGAGTTTTACATGTCAGCTACAGAGTAGTATCCTCAAATTCTGTGCTGGCCCACACAGTCAGTTCTGAATTAGAAGGAAGAATAGATGCTGCTAAGTGAATCACCAGCATCTGTTCACACATACACCTGGCTTTTCTCTTCCATTCATGTATTTGACCAGGCTTGACCTACTTAGCTGTGAGCAGCTGGCAGCAACTTAGCATAAAGATATTACTCCAGAATCCCAGATCACACAGGAAGCATGTTTAAAGTGCCTCCTTTGTGCAGTTACACTTCCTTGGTTTTAACCCATTTGATAACATCAACGAGCACATAAGTCCCCACACAAGGCAAAAGACTGTGGGCCTTACCATGTCTTTAAATGCCCCAAGAATGGCTGCCGTAATAATCCCCAGGAACAACCCGATGATGTTGAGGACTGTGGAGGACCACAGCAGCCTGTACAGGTGAACCACGTCCTGGCAGCTGCTCACACCGAGAAATTCATAGTAGCTGGAGGACTGCTCTGAACTGAAAGGGAATGCAGACGTCATTGCAGTGGGAATGGTTTTGATGTAATGCAGAACACCAAAGGATCTGAACCTCTGCTGCTTACTCTCCTCTTTGGTGGAGTACTTCATCCATGCTCCCACCAAACACTGCTCAGATGAATTGGAGAAAGCTCTACTGTAGACAAAATTTGGCTCTACTAATGCCAGCATTAAATGAGTCCAACTAACACCAACCCTAGCTTGGCTGATCGATGTGATGTACCAGCAGGGACTCTCTTTTTTTTGCTATAGGGTCTCTGAACACAAGCACAGTCCTGGCGTATGAATGCTGCCCTTGCCATTTAGCTACCAGCTAAAGCATGCTTAGCATTGCTTTTTTCCCCCAGCTCACCTGGAAATTTGCTGGCATCTCTGAAACTGAGAAAGGCAAGTTGCTTAAGCATTAATTCAACCACAGGAAGGGAGATTTTGCCAGCTGGCTACATTTGTTTATGGTGTCTGTGGTTCTGTATTAACAGATGCAACACGGTACAATATAAAGATGTGCATTTACACTATGGATTGTACTATCCAGAAATCTTTCTTGCTTATATTTCTACACTGCACTGGTTACTGTAAATGAGGCATGTTGTGAAGTTAATCCTCACTGTCTTGACGAAAGTCAGAAGTATCCTACTGCAAAATTTGAAACCAGAGTTTCCTGCAGCTCTTCCCAGTACTTGCCTTAATGCTATCCCACTAATGGGCTCCTAGAGCAGCCATCTGAGTTGGAAAGATTTTTTAAATGCCAAGTTTTTGCACTGTTTTTGCACTGTTAGGAACAGATCATGGGGAAAACAGAAGTGAGCAATTTGCGCTCACTCTTCTGTTCCTCCATCCAGTGTATGGGGCAGCAGTGGAGATGGTGGTTAGGGAAAGCTCTGTAGAGGAAGGTAGCACATGGAGAAACCCATAATAACATTTCTGGGGAAAAACCAAGCCCAGCACAGTAGCTCCTGGAAATGTCCAATCAGTTGTTTTGGGGCATGGTTCTGGCACGGTGAATCTGCTACTGTTGAATTCACTGGGGCCCTATGATGAGCTGACCTTAACTAAATAGGCTCATCATGGAGCCTGTAGCTTCAGCTGCCATGAGTTTGAGGAAATCTGACTTGTGATCCTGGCTTTGTACTGATCTGTTGTATGGGTGACACCAAGTCACTTTGTCTGACTGTGTCTCCTCCTACTTCTCTCTAGCTGTCCTATGAACTGGAATTGCCAAGTCTGTGGAGCAGTGTGACTGCTTCTTTACTCTGGATTTGTCTATGCCAGTGCCAGAAGATCTTGCTGCCCACTGTGGATTGTTGACAATGGCATGTTTAATTATATCATCCAATACTGTCACAGCAGTGATCAGTCTCGGGTGTTTCAGGCAAACCCAATGTGCTAGAAAAATGGCACTAAGAACTTCCATCTGGAGGAGGAGTATTCCTGATGTCCCCTTCTTACCTTATGTTTTAAGCAACAGAGTTTCAGTCACTTTATTTGATAATTCTGAGTGCTTTCACACCTTTAAGACCCTTGTTCTTTTCTGTATTGGGTTGGGCTTTTCAATTCAGTGTTAACATGCAGCAGTTAGTTGTGTACCATGGAAGAAAACATTCTCAGTGTAAACATACTGCATTGCAACTATGATATTCCATAATTTGTCTGTCTCAGAAAAGGTACCAGTGTTGTACATACTCTACCTTTCCCATTTCATTTGTTTTGTATACCTCCATCATGTCCAGATTGAACACTTCTTACACAAGCAAAAGAGTCTAACTTTCATAGTGGATTTTAATCCATTCCATAGTCCTGCACTCACTATGTTGCTTATGTGCATGAGACATACACATGCATAGATGACTTCCCTCTTGTACCAAATTTCATTATGCTTCTCTAGTTGAGGCAGGCCTAGTGTGGAAGCCTCACTGTGCCAGCCTTATTGCTCTACACTTAAAATGTTCATGTCTGGCAGCATGCTAGCCAAGACTTACAGAGGACGGGGGTTATTCAGGGCTGCTAGCATGTGAAAAGGAGGCAAAACCAAAACAAAACAGGAGATGTAGGAAGGAAAAAAGGTGAGAAATACATAGAGGGAAAGAAAGAAGAGTGTCTGTGGGTGAACTGCAGAGGGTTGCAGAGGTTGCATGAGAATGCGTGGTAGGATGATACTGAGGTGGACAGAGGATGAGTCAGGCAGATCTGCTCTGGGAAATTCTCTTCAGTTTCTTGTCTGTGGCTGCTTGCAGTTGAAATTCCTACGTTCCAGGTGGCCAGTCAGTTGCGTGAGTTCATTTCGTCTGTCTTCCACATCATAAACCCTTGCACTTTGCTGTGATGTAGTTTTTCCTTACCACCTCTTTTACTCCTGTTAAATCACTGCTTGGCAGCCCTGTGCAAACCTTCACCTGATTTTCATAAGCATGTCCAGACATTTCCTTTCTTATCTTCTGACAGATCAAGCTCTGGCAATGATGAAATCAAATGAACAGCTTCAGAAAACACAAGAACCTCTCTATCTAAGCTATGATAATTTAGCAAAATCCAATGCCTACAGAGCTCTCCACATACCTACAACATGGTCTCTGCTTATGGACACCGATGTTCCTATTTTTTTCCCCCAGTTTGGTTGGGGAAAAGAAAAAAAAATCATTAAATCTAATGGGGAAATTGCATTGTAAGATCAACAGTAAATC
Organism: Coracopsis vasa; assembly: GCA_026283785.1. Taxonomy (NCBI): domain Eukaryota; kingdom Metazoa; phylum Chordata; class Aves; order Psittaciformes; family Psittacidae; genus Coracopsis; species Coracopsis vasa. The sequence goes on from JANHGB010037431.1 coordinate 18,470, forward strand.
TTGACAGGGCTGTGACTAAATGGTCAATTTTGATCACACAGCAAAGAGCTTATGGACAAATTTAAAGAAAAAGAAACTGAAATAACGCCAACACTAATACTCAACCTCTGACCTCCTCTCTGCTGGCATCAGGACTTCAGTCTTTGAGGAACTGGATTGCTCAGCATACAAGCCCCTTGTGTTGCTTCTCCAGCCCTAAGGGCACCCACCACAATCATTTAAGAGGGACAAACAGTCAAGGATTTCTCGGAGTCGATTGTCTGCACACAGATACTTACTTCTCACAGTTGTACAGGTCACAGCAGTAGCACGTGTTACTCTTTACTTTCAGCTGGCACCTGCTGTTTAAGGTGTAACATGTCACCTGCCAAAGGAAAAGAGACTGGCTTTTATTCTCAGTGTTTCAGTATTATGTGAATCAAGCTGCTGACCACAAAGAAGCAGCTACTGCAGTGTCAGGTGTGCAGTAGCTGCAGTCCTGTTGTGCAGGGAGATCCTGAGATTCCAAAATCCATGACTGCAGGGCAGAAGGACCTCCCTGAGCTCCCAGGAGTTTCATCTGGGACATCAGCCCAGGCATTTGCACTATGGAGGCCAGAAGGGTCCAGAAACAATCTGCAGCCAGTCCTGCCAGAGTCCTCAAACCCTTTGCTGCACTGGCTGGTGCTGTTTTGCTGAGCCCCAGAGCCTGCAGCTGTGAGATACAGATCCCTTTTGGCTGTGACACAGGGACCATGGGTCTTGGGAAATGCACCACAGCAGGCTACTGAAGTAGGCAAGAGTGACACTCCATTATAGTGGGGGAACGGGCAAAGAAATGGCCAATTTATCTGACCAACTCCCAGTAAATGGGAGCTCTGTCCTTTCAGTAATACCCTCCTGAAGAAGGAAAGAATTAGGAACAACAGTAAGAAGAACAGTCTCCAAATCCACAAACAAAACTGCTTAGAAAAGGTCCGAGCACTTCAGCAAATAACTGTAGGCTCTTGAGCAGAAAACTGAAAAGGTGTATTTGTGTGAGCAGGAATTGCAGGGATGGACAGATGTTAGAACTATTAAAGGTAGGCACAGGTAACCCACTCTCCATCCGGACAAGAAATTATCTTAATGACTTCTTAAGTATGGTAAGCATTAATCAATTTTGGTTTGCACTACAGACCAATTGAAATATTTTATATGTAAGCCTTTTTTTTTTTTTCCATGAGATTTTTAGCTTTTTGACTTTGAAATCCTGGAAAACTGCCACATTTTAAAAGGTAGCAGGTCAGAAAAGACATTCTTCCTATAGTTTTTATTTTGATAGAAAAAATGTACCGTAACCACTGAGAAGTATTTTGTTCCCAAAATGCAAATAAAATGTATTATTGAATGGAAAATTCCCTATAATGAAAAAGTAAAAGGAGCACGCTTACGAATACATGCCTGCTTTTGAAAAGCTTCTGTCAGACAGTCCTGCTTAGCCATGAACATGTTAGTCTGTGGGACTGTCTCCACAGGAGATGTTAAACCAGATGTTTCCCAGCTCCCGAGTTCGGGTTCTGTGCATCCTTTTTAGTGTGCAAACTGCCACTGTTGATAAATCTCTGCTCCTCATGTGTTTGTTCCCAACAAAAGAAAAGCCTTAAACACATACACTCAGCACCAAAGAAAGTTCATCTTGTAGCTGGTCTCCTACTTACCACGCTTGTCCTTAGCAGAATTTGCTTGAGCAGTGCAAGTTGCGTGACAAAGCTGAAGTCAAAATGATGCCTTTGGATTGCTTTGCTGCACCTGTGGTTAGTGTTTCATACAAATGAGCTCTTCTAACCCAAAATGGAAGTTTGGTTATAAAAGGATGGTCTCAATCTAGGTTGCAGTTTGGAAATGGAGCTTACAGCTTGGTACAGACCTACTGCACTTGTCACAGAAATATCCTACCCTGAGACAGGACCTTATTTCATCAGCCTTGTTCTGTGGTGTCTGAACTTACTGGGGTTTCACATGAGGGCTTGTCAGACTGAAGTCACATTCATCTACAGCCATCCTCAGCCTGAGCTGCAATTTACTGCAGAAGAGGAGTATCTACCATCAATGACCAGGTAGGCTTACTCAAGATCCTACTCAGAAGTGACTGAAACATCACACCTGGCTCCTTGTCAAAGCAGTTTGAAAACTAATCCTGGAGCAGAGTGTACCAATGCATTCACTACCACAGCTATTTTGTTGGAATGCCCTGGTGTTTTTGGATTGAGGGGAACTTAAGACTTTGGTTTTGACCCCCTGTATGTGGTCAAATTGGCCTAGGACCTGCATAAGTTAAAATACCCTTTTCCCATTACATATGCATGATTGAGAGTAGAGGGCTTCATAAGATGGAGTGGGCTGCTAAAAAGGTGGTTTATTCTGATGCATGTCTTTGGGGACCACTTCTGATAGGAAATCAAAGCAGTTTTCCCTTTCTGAGCATTTAGAAGGCCAGTTTGCTCCTTTATACTGTAGAAGGCTAGAAGTACAAAAGACGGAGAATGGCAAGACCTTACACATGGTTTTTGCTTGCTTCTGGGTTACAAGACGTTTTATTTTATTGGCCAAGGAAGTTACTGTAGTTGCCTATTTTTATCACTGCATTTTTAAAACACGCAAAGAGCAAGACACTCCTTTTTAGGAGAACAGTGAGTAAACCAAAATAAACAAACTACTGCATGGTGTGCGCAGGGGTGGTGGAAACAGGCCATTTGTGGGTATTGTGCATGTCAAGACCTATTATTTCATTTTAGTGACCAGGCACTTAGCTTTTTGATATTCTGGCTCTTTGTGCCTGTGTATCCTCTCGGCACCAATTGAAGAGATGTTTTTACCTCATGGCTATTGCTAGAAAATCAAATTCTTTCTGCTTTGAGGAAACTGAAGAATCAATGCAGGCAAACTACATGAGCTGGGGGCCACTCACAGGCTACAGATGGCAACCCAAAGGAAACCTGCACTCAGTAAAGAATCTGCCTTCCTAGTTAGGTGTTTGCCTGGCATGCAGAGCGTGTCCCCTGCTCACTAGCTGGCTAACTTTGGAAAAGCAAAATCCAAGTTCAAATGCCACAGATCATTAATTCTGAATTAGAACATGCTGACTCTAGATCAGCAGACAACCAGACAAGAATGTTATTGCAAACTAACTACACTTTTAAAAGGCATGGGGGTTTTGCCAGAATAGAGCACTGAGATGTGGGTGCCCCCGTTTTAGACATACCCAGAATCTGCAGAGCTGGGGAAACCTGTCTGGCCAGAACCCCAAGGCTGGGGCCACCTGCAGGGAGTCATTTGTGGTCAGTGTGGTGCCAGCTACACGCTTATTACAGGAATCAGAACCATTTCTCAGGCCATGTCTGTATGTGCAGGCACACTTCAGAAGAGGTTACAGGAAAGGGTATTGTCGCACATCGTAAGTTTGTCTGGATAGGTCTTTAGGCAAGGAGGTCTGTGAAATATTTTTCTCATACATTTTCTGGAATCAACAATGGGGTGCCCTAGCAGCAAGATTTAAGGAGTATTAGCTTCTTAACCTGGTAATATACTTTGCTAAGCTGTCTAGAATTATTAACAGCAACATTCCCCATACCCTTTTTCTTAGCTGGGGAGGAATGGTGATGAAGGACATCTGGCTTCTTGTAAGTTATACCCCTGTTTAGTTGTTCTCAGTCCTGCCCTGCTTGATTTTCTTTACACTCCCACCAATTTACCACAATAATAAAATGAAATATAGGAAAAGAAACTAAATCTGGACTTCTCAGGAGGCTAGCCGCTTGGGTATGGGCTCTTTTCTGACCATGTTAATGTCACTGAGATAATAAAAAAGCTGCATTCTTGGCCTGTGCTGGATAAATACAGAAAAGATTTGAAGTCTTCTGGACAATGCAAATGGATTCACTTAGATATTTCCTATTCCACTCGAAGGCTACAAAAATATCCTTAGAGAAAGATGCCAATGTGACAGATACATTCCAGACAGTATAGATGGACTAGGAAATTCATTCCAGTCCCAGAGTAATGTACTGGATAGAAACACTGATGATGAGTCAAAACCTCACTGATTGTGATGATTTGCAATCATCAGAGGCTTGGACAAGTGGGGAGTCTCTTGTGGGAGAAAAAACAGTAAAACCTGTAGGGTTTCTATCAACCCTTGACCTAAATGCACAGACATGCTCTCAAACACCTGCATCCCTCCTCCCCTCAAAGCACAGCAGAAATGAACATGTCATGAGGTGAGTTTGTTTACCTCCGTCTGGTAGGCATCATATAGGAATCCTATTCCACTTGAATAAAACTGGCACCTTTTGTTATACAAAGGTCTGGGTTCCTGTAAAGAGAAAAATAGCCAAAAACATATTCAGTCTGGAGGAAGTGTGAAGGCACCATGTCCCATGTCTCCATGCCAGATGCTTACAGTGCTGTGGAGCTGAAGCCAATGCAGACACTTGGATAAGTAGCAAATACACCCCCAATGTTGACTTTCTTTCCAGAATGGCTCTCCTTAGGGTTTCCTTCTAACTCTGCATGTGAGTACCATTTATTTTTCTCTGTATCAGTCACCTCTTTTAAGAAGACATCACCCCTGGCATTTAACCACTTCCTTGCTTGATGTCATGCTCTATGAGAATGGTCCAGTTGCTCTTTTTCCTGGTACAGTTTCTTACCTACTGCAAAGGATTACTTTGGGACTTTATTTTTAAAGGATTTCAACAATGACCATAGTGGAAAAAAGTGTAATAGCTAATTCTTTAAAGCGTTCCACCTACTACATACAATTCAACTCCCCAAAGCAAAACAAAGAATAATGAAGAAATGAAGGCATAAAGGGGAAGTTTTTGCCTTATTTTCCATTTATGCTTATTGCAAAAGATGCATTCACTGCTCATATTTCATATTTTGCTTGTAACAGTTCCCACAAGCTGATATAAAAGAACACAATGAAATCTCCTTGTCCAGATGGAAGATGTGTGTTTCTGAACATGGCAAACGGCCACTTTAAAGCCTAGAGGATGCACATCTCAGTCAGTTTCAGGACTAGACCATATTTGGCAACTGAAGAGTCCTCTGTGATCAGATGTCTACCCCAAAGCAAAGTGTGGGAATGACTTATGCTGGAAAAAAAATAAAAGGGTTTTTTTGTCTTTCTGTCACCTGTCTAGTCCTGATCTGTGCTTTCAAAAGCACTCAAGTGCTCCCCTATATATTGTCAGTCAGACCACTTACAAGAGAGAAGATGGAACCCACTATTTGCCATCCCCTCTTACCATGCTAACTTACAAGCAAAAGACTACTTAAGTTATTAGCAGAAATCTGTGCTGATTAACTTTCACTGCATTTTAAAGCTTTATGACCCACCCAGAAACTGCAGAAAGATCTGCACTACTTAAGATCACTTCTGAGTATTCTATGCTTGTTGGATAATGAAGTGTGAACTGTATAAATCTGCTGACCCAAAATACATAATCAGTTAAAATGCAGAGCTATGCAGGAAAGCAGACAGGTCAATGAATAAGGCTCATCCATCAGTTTGTTTGCCTTTCTGATTACTCTGGCAAACCCAAGCAAGTTTGGACACCAACTCCCAAGGGTTAGGGAAAGGTTAGCTCGCTGCATCCAAAAATGTTTATTTATATTACACAAGTGTAAAAAGGCTTCAGTAATTTTTTTCTCTAGAGGAAAAGCAAATACTATACAAACAGCATGCCATGTCCTAAACTAGGGCAACATTCTTCCATAGGCCTGGGAAAGCATTAGCCTTTAGCCACGATTTCCAGGGACAGATCTGGTTGGGAGAACTAACAGGATTGTAGTTCCTCTGCTAGCCCAGGGAGCATAGTATCAGTCAAAGGCGCTCTTCTTTCACAGAGCATTGTATTCCAACCTAGATTTCATCTGTTGCATGGTGATGAAACGAGAGAGAAGGGGAGTGATGAGTAAAAATGGCTTTTTCTGCCATGAGAAGCAAATCCATTAAAAACTTCTGTCCATCTTATTCACAACAATACCAAGTTTCAGTTTGATATGGGAGGATCCTGGAAGGGGGCAATGCTCAAGTGCATGGAGCTCAAGTGGTGTTCTCAATCCTGCTGGTGAGGAGAAATGGCTTGAGGACTGGGCAGATCCAGTGGATTAAGAAGTGGTTGTGATCTGGTGTCAGCTACAGGAATTTGGCTTTTATGACAATATCTTTCATGATCAAGGACTTTTTGGAAGACATGGGATCCACCCGATTAATCAAGGGAATAGCATTTTTGCCTGCAGTCTAGCAAGTTGGCAACAGGAGCTTTAACTTAGGAACAACAAGGTGGGAGATGAGGAACAACAATCAAGTGAGGAAGTAGCTGACCAACGAGACAAGTGAAGTGAACAGGATGATGTGGACAAATTAAATCTCATAATCAACGTAACAGGCTACATAGAGCCCACTTCAAGTGCATGCACATGAATAAGGAAGCACCGACAGGACAGCACAAGGAAAGCTCTCATCCCTTTTCTAGGATGCTTAGCACAATTTGAAGTATCTGTACACTAACACACAGCAGTCAGTTTGGGAACAGTCACTTTGAGGTTCATTGTGCAATCACAAGGCAATGATCTCACTGGGATCACAGAAACATGGTGAGATAGCTCACAGGACTGGAGTGCTGCTATGGATGGGTACAGGCTTTTTAGGAAGGACATGTAGTATGGTAGAAAGGAGAGTTGCTCTTTATGAAAGAAGCCAGCAAGAATACATGAAGACCTGCTTAGGGACAGATGAGATGCCAGCTGAGAGCTTATTCGTCAGTATTAGAGGCCAGACCAGGATGGCCAGCATTGTGGTGGGTGTCTACTATAGACTGGCCAATTGTGAAAAAGAAGGTGAGGCTCCTTTAGACAACTGGAGACTCTGCTCATGCAGAGTACTTTAACTACTAAGAAGTAGTAAAGGACTTTACTTCAGTATCTGGGTGAAGCACAATGTATCTGCTGGAGGGACAACACAGCAGGACTCAAGTAATCCAGGAGGGTTCTCCAGTGCATTAACAACCACTTCCTAATATGGGTGATCAAGGAGCTGATGAGGAAAGGAGCTCTGCTGGACCTCATATGTACGAACAGGAAGGATTGCTCAGGGATGTTTCAGGGGCACCCTTGCCCCTAAAATGATATGCTGGAGTTCAGAATCTGGAGAGCAGGGATCAGGGAAAAAAGCAGAATTCCAGCACTGGACTTCAGGAAAGGAGACTTTGGCCTATTCCGTGATCTGCTTGGAAGAATCCCATGGGATAGTCCTGAAAAGCAGCAAGGTCCAGAAGAGCTGGTTGATATTCAAGGATTACCTTCTCCAAACTTGAGAACAGCTCATCCCAGCTAACAGGAAATCTGACAAAGGCAGACGGACGCCTGCAGCGATGAACAAGGGGTTCCTGATATAACTCAGACATAAAAAGGAAGTCCCCACAGCAAATAAATGAATGATGATTGAGTGCATAAAAATAACAAAAATTAGATAACATCAACTTTAGCCAGGCACCCACAGAACTCAAAACTTAAAGCACACAGCTTTCAAGTAGAGGTACACTGGGGGTGCTGAAAGGTTGCCTTGGTAAAAGCTTCCTTTTGAATTAGATTTTAATGCCACAGAAGTGCTGTGGTCTGTCTGTTTACTAAGGTGTTTATATGAATAAACTACCAGAGAGACATTAAAAAGTGTTTTAAAATTATCCAACAGAAAGTCACACTGCATTAATATCCATTGGATTTTATAGGCCTCTCTAATAGCAAAGGCAAATGAAACATACTTCAAAGCTATAAAATATTCATGACAGACCATTCAGAAAATACTTTATATTTTCACATTGCTTACTGCAGACTGTGTATGAATATAGGATACCTACAAGTCTACTGATTCTACGGGTTAAAGCAATACTGGTAGAGACAGAGCTAATTTAAATATGATATATGTAAGTATATGTATTTCATTAAGAGCTGCTTTATAGCAACAATGTTCTGTTTAACTAATTCGGTATCCTTTGATATCAGAAACTTCCTCAAACATTGCTGCTGGAACAAAGCTATGCAATACCTCTCACTGCACTACTAATGTAATAGCAATATATTCATATAGAAAAAATGATGCATTCCTCTTCTCTGCTTCTTTGAGAAACTCTCTTTAACTGGAAAGAGGCTAGCGGTAAAGATCTGTTGATTAGAGCTCTGCTGATATATGAGGAGGACAAACACCAGTAGGCTGGCAAAAAGAGGAAGAATTCTGTATAAAAAAGCAGTTGCATGCTTGGGTTTCTTTAATGGCTGTCCTGGGTTCAGCAACGGTGTAAAGGAAAAATGGATGAGTTTTATTCAATCCTTCTCAGCACTAGAAAGATGATTTCTTACGTATTTATGTATGAGACTGCGTGAATAATGGACAGATACAGCCAGATTGCCATCAGTTAAGTTTAGAAATTTTTCAGAGGTGTCAAAAAGAAACCTGGACACCCAGTAATTGTTTTTAATTTCAGGCAAATCAGAATGGCTCAGCCTTGAATCCAGCAGAGCAAACCGTAGCTCTCCCTGTTCTTGCAATTTCAACATTTGACTTGCGTATGTATTAGAACCTGGGAGTGATGAACAGGCGGCTAAGAGGGAAGGCTTTATGCCAAGGAAGAGAAGATTTGCTCCAAATACAGAGAGTTTTGGTTTGTTTGGTTGCTTTATTTTAAGAGCATACAATAAAAAAACCACATTCTCTTTGATGGTGGGAGCATTGCAATACATCATTTGTGTAAGGAAAGTATTCTTTCAACAGTATCTTTAGTGGATTTGATACAATGTCTGTGGGGAGGAGGTTGTATGACTCGTAATTGAGGTCTGGAAAGTAGATTTCTCTATTCCAGTTTTTGTTTCCTTGGAGAGCGCATATATTTTGCATAACGTGGAGAAAATTCCATCTCCGTTATGTGTTAAGTCCACTTTCTGAAAACTGAGATATACCATAACTTGTATTGACTGAAATTTCTGCCATACTTTACAGACACAAAACATGGCTAATAATTTATTGAAATAATTATATAGTGAGTGCTATTTTTTTCCAATTACAGTATTTATTTAGTCTTAGCTTCCATGACTGCATTGGTAGAATTGTAGATTAATCAGTGCCAGGGAATGTTCCCAGGCCTGAAACTCAATCATCTAGCCCATTTAATTGCTAGAACTGTGCCAGTGATGGATTTGGCCAGGGTAAACTATCACTCTTCCAAAATCATTCCTGGGCATGGCTTAGAACTTTGTGTGGGCCAGAAACCATTCGCAGTGAGTAATCTGGATGCCGCCATACTGCCTGTGACTCTAAGAGACTTTAAGAGTAAGGACATGGACTTCACCATGCCAGCTGGCCTGGGGACCACAGAACAGGCCTGGGCACATGAGGAATATAGATAAAATTGAAGAGTCCAAAACCAGACTAATTTTTTAGTGTCTCATTAATTTGAAGTTTCTCATTTTTCCTTTTTCTTCCTAGAATGTATTTGTAAGTACCTTTCATCTACAGCATAGCTAGCAACACATAGGAGAGTGAGAGGCCAATATTTTTCAAGCTTAATCCTAAAAGTAAACTAGAACATAACCCTTCAGTGCCAGCTCAGCCTTGTGCCAACACCTGGGTGCTGTAGAGATTATCACTTCCTTCAAGATCAGGCCTTCTGGTAGCTTTCTGAAAGCAGGCATGCAAACATGAACAGCCAGATGTTATTAGCAACTAACTTTTATGCTTTTCTGGAGGGCTAGGTGGAGCACAGGTATCTGTGTCTGCTTCACACTGACCTTCGGAGACCACATGGCACATGGGAGCATACAGACCCCAAGAGCTTTCAGACCAGAGACAGAAGCATCTCATGAAAGAAAGTGCCAGCATATTAGGAGTCTGGGAAAGCAAGCAGACTGGATCACTGTCTGGGGACCTGAGCTAAAGCTGATTGCATCCCACCCTGTACAAATAATGAGAGGAAATGCTACCTACAGACCTTTTGTCATTCCTGTCTCTCTGACCAAGAGCTGTTTCACAGCCTTTTTCAACAACATTCTCAATGAGATGGCCTCTCCTGAGGAAGACCTAGGAGATCCCAGGGATTCACAGGAGTGATTAATACAGACATCTTTGTTCTTTCACTCAAAAACAAAAAAACCAAAAACCAAAAAAAAAACCCCAAAAGTGGATTTTCAGAATTTTATTAAAAGCTTCCTTCCATATTGGCTGCAACAAGACAGGTATTAAGGAACATCTGAGCCTAAGGTACAAGTCAGTATCCTCAATACTGCAGTGAGGGGGTATCAGTTTTAAGAAATGAAACATCATACTTCTGTTTGCTCCCCAGCCTTGCATTTCTCACACAAAACATCTTCTGGAATCCGAAACAACAGTGGGTCTTTTGGACAGTTGTTTGGGGCTTTCACTCTGTTTGGGGCTTTCACTCATTGGCAGCTAAGCGTACAATTCAGTTTTCAGATTTCAATTTCTGGAGCAGAAGAGGATTTTAGATATCAATTTATCTCGCATCATTTCACTATTTTGAGAAGAGAACAGCAATAATATCCCCCTGAGCTATCCAGTTCCAGATTTCAAAATACTGAACACACATCAACTGATGGAAAAGAAAATAAACCAATTACAACAACCATTTTAAACTGGCTAGCTCCTTACAGACCTGTATCTCCTCCTCTGCTTGACAAAGAGCTTTCAAACTCCTGGCAGACCACCAGAATGCCGTACCCATAATTCACGAGATGTTCAATTTTTGTACCCATAGTTTACTGATAGCTTTTTAAAACACAACTGCTCATTTGCCTCACTGAAATTTATTTCTGTTAAGTAATGGCATTATTTTCATAACTTTTGCATTTCAGAGAGCAGCTGGGATTAGAGGGATCATTGTTCAGCTGCAGGAACCTCTGGGCAGGATGGCTCCCACAGAAAAAGGTGCCTCCTTGGACAGGCCAGTGCCCTGGGGCTGCCCACCACCACCATGGGGCTCAGTGGGTTTCTCTTCTCATCCTTCAGCGTCAGGGACTGCTCTTATGGGAGTGCCAGGTACCAGATCCTTGCCTTTACTTGCACTTGGTTGAGCAGATGTGCTCTTTTAGTCTGTGCCAGGGATGCTGAAGAGACTGTTACTTGAACCAACCCCTGCATCTCTGTCTCCCTCATTCACTAGGAAACTCAGAACACATAATAAACTGGCTGCAAGCATTTGGCTGACAGCAACCCGGAATGCTGTGGTTGCTACAAAGCATGAAATGAAATCCAGATACTAGAAAATAAAGTCCTGAATACTATGGAGAGATGCCTGAAAGACAGGAATTGTTAAAAAAAAAAATAAAATCTGAATTTTATTTGAAATTAAGTTGGGAAAGTACAGTTAAGAGAATAAAATGAACTGTACTGGTGGACTTGGCAGTGTTAAATTCACTGTTAGACTTTATGATCTTAAAGGTCTTTTCCAACCTAAATGATTCTATGATAATTCCTGCCATGCACCAAGAGAGTCTTTTCTAGTTATTAACAGCTTTTATCTCATTTGCACCAAGCTCATCATCAGCTTTTGAATCCAAAAGTCAGTTTAGTTTTACTTCATCAATTGGGCCTCCAAGTCTTTCCATTTCTGCATTTCTGCGTTTTTCCTCACCTGTGATACTAGTGTTTGCTTCCTACTTTTTCTTCTGTGTTTTGTCCTCTTGAAAGCGTCACCTTGACTAACAACACAGGAAGTCCTGGGCTGAAGGGGGAGTGCACATTGCATGCTGGATGAGATTTGGAAGAGTGAGTGCTAAAAAATAAAGAGCAAGCCACTTCTGGACTCCCACAGTCCTATGTCCGCGCAGCAGCCTAGCCCTGAGGTTATGCTGCTGCCGAGGGCTGCCGTGGACTGGACCTTCAGAAACAGAATGTTTCCACTTTTTCCTTTTTCCATTTTTTCAAAATTCAACTGATAATTAGCAAACTATATTAAGAAACCATAAGTCCTAGAGTTAGGTTTTCACATATTCTTTTGACTGAAGCTGCAGACTTGGCTAGTGTGTGCTTATTCAGTTCCTGCATGTATTGCCCCCTGTCAGTGGTCCCAAATGTACAGCTGCACAAATCCTTCAAAGTGATATAGAGTGAGACAGAGAGACAGGATGTTTCTGTCCATGCCACAGTCATACCGTAACTACCACACATTAGCAATCCCCTGGTGCAAATTATACCTTCCCGGTTTTGTTTAAATACTTAGAAGGCAGTCCTGACAGTATTTGTTTGTCTGCTTTGAGTGAGGTCATGCCATGAGAGCAATGCTGAACATTTCACTCTAGACTGCAGTCAGCACTTATTCCTTCTTGTGCTTCTCCATCTGCTCTGCATGAATTTATGAGCTAATCTTCTTCCAGAAATGCTGGGCTCCAGCCTAGGGACCCTGCCTGTCTTGTCTGCTATGCTGAAATGAACCAACTCCAATGCTGAAAATAGGAAAAGCAATTGGTGAGGCTTAAATGCCACAAACCAGCTTTACTTCAAACTGGGCTTTCCAGGGGCTCTTTTTAAGATTTCTATTTAATTTGAAAAACTAGATCCTACAGAATCCTCTTCTCTTAATGCTTGGGAGCAGTAGATACTCATTTCAGTTCTTTCAAACCAGCAAGTACCTAGAGTATCTGTATACTGTCATGGCTAACAAACACACATACATGGATCTGTCTCACTTTGCATTTCCTCATTGATTTTTCTTCTATTTAAAATATTTTTTAGTGGTAGCCTCAGTCTCACTCTCCTTTATCTGGGGGAGATCTGTGGGCTCGTAGTACTGCCACAGTCAAATGAAAAGCCTCCAGATGCTGGAGCTGCCCCATTGCTAGACAATGATCTTGAAGGCTTTTTCCAACCTAGTTGATTCTATGATTCTATGATGTGTACAGACAGGTCTGTTCTCATACGGATGTAGTTCTATTACGAGCGGTTAAATCGTCTTCAAATAGTAGTTTTTTCTTTCGATGACTTTTGTGCACACTCTCGCTGGCAGGAAGGCAGGAGGACATGGCCATCAGCCTTCTCCAGCATATACAGTGCAGTGGGACAAGTAGAAGAAATGGCAGCTGACTCCCCTGCACATCCCCATGGAAGCTCAGCAGCCCAGGTGCCTTTAGCTGATGGAGGCTTAGGTTGTAGCAGGGAGAAAAGAGGTGTCTGCAAGAGCTGCTGACTGACTCCATGCCTGTCTGCTCAGGTGCTGCTGTGCTGCAAACCAGTATGTTACCAGAAGCGGTTGCTCTGGCTGTACAGGGGAGCCACACAAGGCTCCAGTGAGGAAGCCTGCTCCCGCCTTAACACCCCAGGCCTCTGGCAAATCTTGGAACTGGAATATAACTGCTTTTCTTCAGCCAAGTTTTGCAAGCTAATGTCTTTCAGGATGAGGCTGTCGATCTTCCTATGAAACTTGCAACAGCTGTTTTGTGTAGTTAAAAACTTAGATTTGCCATTGGCTTTTACACAAGTTTCTAATGATGCAATTAGCTGATATTATTCAAGGCTGCAATTTTAGTTATTGCTTGACGCATTTTGATATTTAATTGCTTGTTATAGATGATTACTTACGTTGATTACATTACCTTGATTATAGGGTTTGTTATCTGAACTGATTGCTCTGTCTTGATTATAAAGATGTTGTGCCATGCGAGTAATTAACTTCTCCACAAGAATGCAAGAACTGTTTATTCTGTTTCTGGTAATATAACTGAAATTGAAATACAACCCATCTCCTCCCTTTTGCTTTAATGCTATCAGAAATGATAGCATTAAATCAGAATGCTATCAGAAATTATATCAGAAACTTGTAATTTTTCATCAGACTAAATATATTCCAAGTGTGAACCTTCATAATCTATCTGGTGGAACACATGTTAATAAGCTCTTAATAAAGCCATAAATGCTTATCCATCAAAACTTTATTCAACACCTGGGAACATACTTTTCATGGACATTATTTGCAACTGAATAATTATCAGAAAGAAATTCCTGCTACATGATATTATTATTCATAATAATGATGGTTTCTTCTTAAAAGAAATAATACCTCTGCCTTTTTGAAATCTTTTGCTAGGGCAAAATGCAGCATACTTAAATACCCTAAATTTTTACTCTAGTAGAATACAAGGACTTTTACATGCTTTGCTTATTTAGATCCACATAAACGAACAGCACCTTTTCCTTTTCCTTTCCCTTTCCTTCACTCCACTAGTTTTTGCACAGGGCAGCTCAAAGCACTGTTTTTCCTTTGAGAAATGATGTGAAAATATTGCTAAGTATTTTTGCTGTAGTCTGCAGTTTGCAGGTGATTACTCCCTCTTCTCTCTATGTATCTGCGTACCAGCTTTGAATTTTCTTCATAGAACAGAAACATCTGTTGATAATCTAGAAACATTTCTGAGAATAGGAAACAATTAAGGAAATTATCTTATGCTGGCAGCACATTAGAGGAAATAAGATTATGCTTTTCAGAGCAGACTGCAAGCCGTTTGCCCAAGTTACTCACCCTTCTTAGGATAAAACTGTAATTAACTTGCTTTGTATGCTTTGCATAAATTCCATCATGGCTACTGCTTTGTAAAGTAAAGGTAAAGATGGAAGTAGACAGTGAATCTCCCATGATCCAAGATGCTATGCTACATTGCTAAATAAATTTGCCCAACTACTGAGTTTTGGATGTATAGGAGTCACACAGATGCAGAAGACTGTAATCGATGGAAGGAGATGCACATTATAGAAGGCTGTAATTCATGTACAAATGCAAAAGACCTATGGAAACTAGAACACCAATGTCATTTTAAACATGGATCAAATCCTGCACACTTTGTCACCTTTCATATTCTGTATCAAATTAATATTATGATTATTAATGTTATTAATGTCATATGTATAATGTCAAATCTGTTATTAACGTCATTATTAATAATATTATTATTAATGTTAGCAAAATGTGTAGGATTTCCCTCCATATCTCTGGATTTGATTTACAATATACTCAGCAGAGTTCACACCTATCTAATTACAATGGAAGCAAAGCTAAAAGAAAATGATTTAATTTTTGGAGCCAAAGAAACTGGGAGAGCCAGATTTGCTATTACCCCAGTACACTAAAAATTCTGCTTTTTTGTGCTTTTTTTTTTACTGAACCTACCTAGAATTTGTTGCGCATTGATATTCTGCTCTCTGTGAGACAGGCCTGAGTAATTAAATGTCAGTGTTACTTAGCCACTAGCTTTCATATGCTCAAATGTGTGGGTCATTCACTTAATGTTTTCTAAGGGCAAACTCCTAATTTAAAACAAAAGAGTATTTTTTCTCCCTCCTATGCATGCGATTGTAGTAAAATGTCCCTTAATGCATCCTCAGGGAATTTTTACCTCAAAGGTGGATTACTGCAGCTTGAATGACCAAAATAATGACGCTGAAGAGGGATCTCAATGTGGGCCATTACATCCTAGTGAGGGAAGCCAATGGACCAATGCTTGTGTCACTGGGCTGGGAGAGGCTGGACCAGTACTTGTTTTTCCCAGCAGTGCAGGCTTTTGTCCTACACAGTGGTTCAGATGAAGAGCTGGGACTGCCTGAAACAGCCTTATCTCTGCCTGTGTCCTGGGGCTCCACAACAACAGTAGACCATGTGGTAGATATAGAGACATGCTGGTGGGAAAGTAAAGGGGAATCTCTCTTTGTACTTTCCATCAAGTGAATTGCTCTTTGGCATCCAAAGACAATGTGCGTCCTGCCTACTGGTTTAGACATTTGTTTGGTTGGCAGAATACCAGCCCTTTTCCCTCAGGAAAAAAAGTCACAGCAGGGAATAAAAAAGGGATTTTAAAGAATTTGCAATTGGCTAAACCCAAAAGGAATTTCAATGAAAAAAAAAAAAGATTGGAGCTGCATAACCAGCAGGCCTTGCTGCTGCCAATGTGAGAGGCTCTGCAAGTTGGAGGGGGAATCTTAAGGTGATCTCCAAAAAAAAACGGGTTGCCATTGTTTTTCTTACTGGAAAATAACTGGAAACCAAACTAAAGCACCATACCAGCTCCTCTCTAACGTCAATATATTCACGCTGTTTGCATAGTACTTACCTGTCCAGAAACAGAGTATCAGACTGCAGATCTGTGAGGAAAACTATCCTGAAGCCCTCCCCTATCTCTGCATTCTAGTCAGTCCAGAAAACATCAGTGAGATGGCTGATTCTCTGACAAGGCCTTTGATGCATCCAATGTATTCATCATTGGGTTGTCTTGTGTGTTACCCAATATCTGAGGTATAGTGGTTTTAGTAGAGGTATTATTTCAGTTATGTTCATGTTTAAGATTGTATTTTCTTTGCAGATTTGAAAACCAGAAAACCTGGATCATGAATCTTGATAAATGTTTTCAACTGGTTTTAATCTGTGAACCCCGAAACATTTTGCATCAGGGAACAGGTCTTGGCACCACACAGAGAGACTTGCTGACAAGAGGTAATAGAGTTTCTACCTGACCATAAAAATAGTTCACAGGACCCTTCTTTGAAGACCCTGCTCTAGAATGACCTTCCAGATAATACAGGATAAATAATTTCACTCCAAGACAACTGCATCGAGTTCATAACTTCTAAATAAGCTTCATGAGATCATGCAAAAGAAGTTTGGAATTTAAACATTTCAGTGACAGGGAACTATCCATGTCTTTGACAAAGCTGTTCTTGTAATTCATTATTGTCAAGACTGTGTCTGCTTCATGGTTTGAATCTGTTCAGCACTGACTTTAACCCACTGTATTTATGCTTTTGTGTGAGAGACTAAAAGCCCTCTGCTGTCAGATAACCTTTGATTATGTAGATACCTTAGAGAGACCAAGATCAATCCATCTCTCAACCTTTTCTTTGATAAACGAAATAAATCAAACTTCTGAGTCTTGTTGCTAAAAGCTGTCACTCCAAATTTCAGATTTTTTTTCTCTGAACTCCTTCCGAGCTGGTAATATCCTTTGCAAAGCACAAAGAAACACCAGAGCTGGAGTCAGTAACCTAGCAATGATCCCACAGGCTATGCCTATATTGCCCACTAAAAGCCAGAAACCAATCTCTAGTCGTGAGGCCACATGGTACCGTTCACACTGCTTGCACCCACACAGCTTAG
>JANHGB010037435.1:0-21778 GCA_026283785.1 Coracopsis vasa
TATCATTGGGAGCATCTTTTCTGAATATCATTGGGTTGTTTTTTTCGGGGTTGGGGGGAGTGTTTGCTTCTCAACTAAGATGAAGCTGATTTTCTGTTAGGATTGCAATTATCATGGTACAGGCCTTTAAAAGTAGGTCCATCCCTATGCGTCTGGGCACAATTAATTACTGCTCCAGGCAGAGAAAAACAAGTATTTCAAATTGCTTCATGCGATTACAAACCAGAGACAAGAATTTAATCTTGTCTATAGAATAAATAACAGGAGTCCTTAGAGTCAGAAGTTAATAAAACAGAAGTTCAACAAAACACTGCACATTCTTTGTTTGCATCAAATTACTTGACTGCCTACCTCTAGCTATCTTGGTTTAAAATTTGATAAGATACAAAGAAAAGGCAGTTTCTGCTTTGATGTTGCTGGTAGTCCTGATCACTTTTGTACTTTCCATATAGATTTGAATTTAGTAAGCAAAAATGGTCTCTGTCTCTAACAGCATCCTGCAGCATGATATGTGTTTCAAGTCCAAAAAAAACCCACCTACCTACTTTGCAGATGGAGAAAGGCACAGGTTACAACACAAGAGGTTATTACTGCTGAGACTGTGGCTATTTCTCTACATGGACAGCTATGAACCTATGAAAGCAAGTGCTGGATGCCCTGTTTTCATGTAAATGTCCCCAGCGATAATGGATTGTGCAGCAGAGCCTTTGGCCAAGGCACAAAGACGTAAAGCAAATCCCCCGCTCTTCTATCATGCTGACATCTGAATCACCCAGAAGAGCAAAAGAGAAAGTGGCTTGTAAACAAATTACTTCTTCATTTATTATCTGGGCAAAAAATGTAATGGAAGAGAGAAGGGAAGAAATATTCGGTAGTATTCTGGGACCAGCTGCTGCTGTCGTGCGAGGCTTGGCTGATGCAGAGTGAGATACAGCGCAAGAGCTCAGTTCTTGCCCTACTTCCCCATGCTCTTTCTAGATTTCTGTAGAAGCAATGCTGAGGTTGTGGGGGGTGGAGCAGGGTGTTGAGTACAGCCGGAGTCCTGACTTGCCAAGGAGATAGTGACATCTTTTCCTTTGGGATGGGCTCCAGTTTCGGTAATGATGGAAGTGACATTTGATGCTCACTGCTCTGGTTGGAAGGTGTTTCGTGGTGCTCCCATCCCCAGAGGAATGGCAGTGATAGCTCAGAGGGTATTGGATAAGGCTTGGAGCAACCTGGTCGAGTGGAAGGTGTCCCTACCAGTGGCAGAGGGTTGGAACTGGATCATCTTAAAATCTTTTCCAACCCAAACCATTCTACGATTCTATGGTTTGGGGGGTTCAGACTTCAGCAACCTGGGCACAGATGGAGGGTTAGCACTGCAGCTACCTGAACACACAAAAACACCCCCTATATACCCAAGCAGGCTGTACAGATACAGGCCATGGGCAGTCAAAATCATCTTCAATCAATCCTTTTCTTTAGGGTCCTCATTAGCTTCCAACATGCACATCCAAATTCTGTTATTTCACACACACCGTTTCTACTTTTAGTGATTTTTTGGGGCTGAGATTTACATTCATGTTTCAGAGCTGTGCCAGGCCATGTGTGCTGTCCATAAGGTGGCTCTGAAACCTGCAGGTGTGTTCTCAATCTGAAAAAGGGAAAAGACTATTTACAGAGTTCCCAAACTCTCCAAGAGAGTGTTGCAAGCATTTTAATCACTACTAAAGCTCACATGAACATGGACTAAGCCACGTGAACCACCAAACTGCTCTGGGCATTATGCAAAAGAGCTAATTTACATCAGCAAAACATATAGCCCAAAAGATTAAATCAGGCAAATGTTGCCTGTGGGATGGGAGATTGCTCTTGCCTCAGTTTTCTGTGCGATGGCTCCAGTGTTGTGGAAGTACACAGTATTCAAAAGTGTGATTTCAACCCTAACAACACCCAATGAGATATTTGCTGGCTCTTACGCAGGAATAACTGCTGCCCTTGTAATCAAGGAAGCTTACTAAGCTCAAACACCCATTTATCATACCATTAACTCTGTGCCTACTTTCATAAAGAGGAAAGCAGCCTTATGAGGGGAACTCACTGCTGAATTAAAGCTCAAACTGTTGTCCATTGTTCATTTGCTACACTTACATAGGTTCCTGGTGACATTCAGCTAATGAATTTTCTTGATGATTAACTACCCATTATATGTGGCCATTGTAATGGAAAAGTATTAGCTCCCATTATAAGCGAGCTGGTTGTGTCATTACCACAGGTGAGCTGGTTTTGTCTTTCTTTGACTCCTCCACCTCCCTTTTCTTATACTAAGCCAAAGCAAAGCTTGGGAAAATAGTAACAAAATTCAACCATTTGCTGAAAAGAAAACCCTGATCTCCTGAGCAATAAAATGTATTTAGATGCAGCTTTTTCATTAGCTGTTGAATTAGAAGGAAAAGTTAAATGTAGACATGGATGTAAAACAGCTCCTTTTTGGAGTTTTTACATTTATTTTCATTGTAACTATAGAGAGCGTGATTAAGTCAAAAAGGAAAAAGGAAAAACAACGTGTACACTTTGTAGACATATTTCTCTGAGAATAGGTCTTATAATTAACTGTGGATGTTCTCTTCCTTTGCCCGCTTTCAATGCAGTTCACATCCTCAGCGCGCTCTGCTGTTGCTTAAACTGCACTGACATCTTGTGGCACTGAATTAGTAGGCTCCTAAAAGCAGAATTGTAAACCTTCATAAAATATAAGTTCCCTTGTTTGCCTTCATGCAAGTGCTGCTCTCTTTAACTCTGGAGCTGGTCAGTGTTCTACTTGCAATCAGAGGAGGTGTGCGTTATGTATATAGGGCATGAATGCCATGACGTGTTAAAAAGGCATTTACCACTCCAAACATAGGTATTAATGTGAGAAGCTACCCACAGCTCTGTGGATACTCAAGAGCATTCACCAGGGCAGCGGAGCTGCTTTAAGGCTGGGGTTATTCTGACAAAAACTATCTGAAACTTTGAGACATCATAACAGAGTAAGATTGTTTTCCTGTACAAGTAGGTGTATGTGAAGCCTGCTGACTACAAAGCCCATGTGGGTGAGCATGCACACTCACACCCTCTCTCACACACGTGCACCAAGAGAGAATACCATTAATTTCCGAGCTGGTGTTTTATCACCTTGACAACAGCAAAGCATTTAGAATAACTTCAGGCCTTTTCATCACTGAAAATGGAGACAAGATATCGGCAGCAATCATCAGCTGAATAAAGATTTCCTTATGAAAGTCCATGTACAGAATAGAGAATTCAGCATCAAATTAGGCTCCAGTAAACTCCAAAGGAATATATTTTTCATCTTTTCAAAAGGCAGGGAAACAGTTTATGATGTAGAGTTTATTGGAGGCAAAGTGAAAAGCAAATCACTGCTATGTAAAAAGTAGGTTTCAAGTAGCTGCAGCAGGTTTTTTGTCTGTCATTGTATTCTTCCCACACTGAATGCTCCTAAATCCTGTGAGGATTATCAGAGGTTATATACTCACATCAAAAGAAACTACATCTCCCTAGGAAACCACAAGAACATAAACACAGACTTAAGCACTTAAGATGAAGCAGTTTGTGTCAAACCCATGTTTGTGTTATCCACTACTGCAGCATCTGAAAATTTCTTGTAATTAACTCCTTTTTAGGTGCACAAGACCCTTTTGAGATGGAGAAATATTATTATACTTATTTTACAGATGGAGAATTGAAGCAGAGGAAAATTAAGCTGGTTGTCTAAAGGGGGAGAAAAAGGATGCGAGCAAAAAGGAAGAGAGAAAAAGGATGCGAGCAAAAAGGATGAGAGAAAAAGGATGCGAGCAAAAAGGATGAGAGAAAAAGGATGTGGCATGAGGACTTTAAATGAAGGAGTCAAATGAAGGTGAGCTAGCCAGTCCCTGAATTAGCTGGCACACTGTTTTCCAGCTCAGCTTTACCTCCCATTGATTCTTCATATAAGCTGTCTAATATATCTGATCAAGTGACATGTTCTGTGGGGTTTGTACAGATACTGAAAAAAAGGAATCAAAACTAATTCCCATTGGGAGACTAAGGAAAAATAAAGGGACTACAGACTGGCTGAAGTAAAACACAATAGTTTGATTCCGGAAAGTTTTGATTTCCCAAAGCACTTGGCTTTGGGAAAAGATCTTCTTTTAAGCACATTTTCTGACTTCTGCTTTCAGTTCTGTGTGCATCAACTGTACTCGAACTTTTGAATGAGGTTTCTGCGTTACAGAAACTCTGCTTTATTTCTATGTGTTCTTGCAGAAAGCAAGTAATGATGACTAATGAACTTTATCAACCCATGGCACTGAGATTTTAGCAAATAATTCATCACATCCATGATGCCAAATACTGATTATTTGTGCATGGGTCTTTTCCTCCCCTGAACATACTATATAGGAATACTGCTAAGAATGGGAAAATTAAATTAGGCCAATTACTTTCTTAATTGTTGCCATGCTTAGTTCTTACTCTTGATTTAGCTTTTTTGCTTCCATATTCCAGACAGAGCAGCCAGTGAAGGCGTCCATTAGCATCTCTGAGACACAGCTTAATGGGACCTGTGGTACTTAATGTAGTACGCACAATTTTCTAATACAGATCACACAAGTAGATGGTAAAGTATATCTATTAGTGCATGGGAATATGGCATCATTGGAATGAGTTTTATAAAACAAGACCTTTTATTAAGTACAAATCCTCTGGTTTACAAAGCTTTCCTTTCCCAAGGATAAAATCAGAAAAATTCTATAAAGATCTTGGGCAATATTTCAGCAATGAAATATTGAAATGATGATAATCTTCATATAATGGTGCGCCGATTTACAGAAGACTGACACTCCAATAATCTTCTCCCAAGACACTAGTATATTATTTCTTTATTTCTCCTTTAGTGTTTTCATTCCTTGCTGCCACTAAATGCTCTTTATCTCACTCCATGATTTTCACTTCACCTGTTTCCACTTAAACAACTCACCAATTATGAGAAACAGTAAGATAAAGTCACACTATATAATCTGCTTTAACAAGTTTAACTAAAGTGATAACACAATTTTAAGTTAGAAACAGAAAAACCTTACTTTGACCGCTTCCTTATATTTCACTGTTTGTCTGGACAAATTCAAAGTCCTGCATATGGGAGAGTTTAACACCTCCCACTCCCAAATATTATTGGCTGGGGACTGACTGCCTTAACAGTTCTGCAGAAGAGTCTTGGGGCATGAGCCAGCAATGTGCTCTGGCAACAAAAAAGAGCAGCAGCATCCAGAGCAGTAAGAGAAGGAGCAGATCCATAAGATCCCTCTACGTTTAGTGCTTGTGACATCATACATAGACACTGCACCCACTTTTGTGCACCCCAGTGCAGAAAAGACACTGACAAATCGCAGGGAGTTCATTCAGGAGCCACACAGGTGGCTGGGGATAGAGCACTTGCCCTGTGGAGAGATGGGCTTGTTCAGCTTGGAGAAGGGACAGCTTTGGAGGCACCTAACAGCAATGCCCCAGTGCCTACAGGGAGGTCATCAAGAAGACAGGATGAGCTCTTCACAACATTGCAATGCAGGGACACAAGACATCAGCTTGACTTTATGATGAGGACTAAAAGACTGAGCAGGTTGCCCAGAGGAGCTGTGAGACTTCACTCCCAGGTTTTCAAAACACAGCTGCACAGTGCTGTAAATAACATTGTCCAAATTCATTGTTGCCCTTGTTTTGAGTGGGTAGTTTCCCAAGGTCCATTCCAAATTGAGTGACTTCATGATTCTATAGATACAAGTATTTTTTACTTGCCTTTCACCAATTGCTTAAAAAAATCTATTATGCAGTAACGCTCAGTAACCACATTTACAACTGCTTGTTGATATTTTTAGATGGAAATACACTAGAAAAGCCAACACAGAATCATAGAAGCATAGAATAGATAGGGTTGGAAAGGCATATTGAAAAGAATAACCAATACTTTAAGTAATACTCAGCAAAGTAACTGTACATTTCAGCACTGTTTTTGTAGCAAATAAGTTTTCAGGTATCAGGGCTTCTTCAGAAGGTAATGCCTTCTCATAGTGACTTCAATTGCTGGTAAGCTTGGAAGCGTAAGGATATAGAGGCAACGGACACCTCTGACTTTGGTTTGGCTTGGGTTTTACTTATTTTTTCATTTATGACATGATAATACTCCAACAACTATCTTAAAGAATTATAAAAATCAGAGGAAATTCATTTATTTTGGACCTCTCTTATCTCTTCTTGCAGAAATACAGAAGTAAACCAGGCTATAATAGCAGGGGTGGTAAAATAACTACAAAGCTATTCATGCAGAAGAGATTTCAAGAAACTGTGATTTATTTATAGTTAGAATTTTCTAACTAGAAAGATCCCTTTTGCAAGAAAAGAGATGCCAAAAGCCCAGAAGGAAGGTTGATTTTGCATTGCAAAGCAACCCTAACCAACTTACTTAAGTTCATCTTGGGTCTTGGAAGCCTGTGTTCTTCTACGTGTTTGATGTAGATTCTTGGGAAGAAATTAAAATCTGTGTCGAGGGGAAACCTCATCAACTTTAGACTTCTACTGAGGTCTGAAATCAGTGGGATATATGTTATCCATCTTTATTTCATGCTGAGTAAAATTCTTACATATTTCTAGCTTTCACTACACATATTTTTGGAGTGTACTTATTCCACATTACATTGGGTAATTGTTAAAGATACCACTGCTCTGCACAGACTGACATAATCCTATACTTACACCACTGCTGCTCAGAACAAGACAGCTTTAATCCATCATTCCTCCCAATCCACCATAATATATTACATTCTGTTTTCAAAGAGATTAAATTAGGTTATTAAGTATGTTATTTGCCATGTACTTTTAGTCTAGTTTAACAACATGAATGTTCCTGTTTGCTACTACTAAAGAGCTTTTAGTGCTATTATAAGGATATTTCTAGGAAATGTAAAAATGTCAACGTAAGGTCATAATAAACTGGAAAGATGTTCATTATGCTCTTAATTTACTCCAATTAATATAGTATTTCATATTTACAGTTAAAATAACAGGGAAAAAGAATTTGTTCTTGTGTTGTGAATGCAAACATCAGTGGGTTTTAGACAGGTAGTTTTAATATTTTTGCATTTTTCCCCAAGCATTGATATTATTTTCATTCCACTCAATTAGATAATGATTTATTATGGAATGAAGGCCACAGGCATTGGCAGTGGTGTTTTATTCATTACTGCCTCAAAGACAAAGATTTGAACATCCAGAGTTCTGATATCCTGAAGAAATGCTTCAAACATTTACTGTAATGTGTGCCTGAAGAGACCTTTTAGAACACACTTTATCGGAAGTTTTTGCCTTCCCAATTTGCCACAGTCCAGTTTGCTGCACCACTGCCAACTGATTCTATGTAAAAGCACATTTGATTGAAATATAGAAGGTTTTTATGAATGACAAAAAAAAATATTCCAACAGAAATTATACTTGTGAAGATAATGGCTCAAAAGTTAAACGGGAGTGCAAGAATAAAGAAAAACAACAGAAACCCAAACATGCTCACTGTATTGATTCCCAGGGTTTATGTTATCACAATGGACTATCATCAGACTCAAAGACAACTTATTAGAAGTTGGGAGGAATTCAATGAACTTGGTTAAAATTGCCTGGTTTTGCAGGCATCACGTTTCTTGCCTTTTGTGATGTTTTAACAGACAGAATTGTTAAATCATCTGCTTGTTTTCCCATAACGAATAGTATTTTCTTTTGGCAGTCATGTTTCCCAAATTAGTCCCCTGTGTTAGAAAACATTTTTAAGCAGCAGTCCTAAACCAACAAACTTTTACAGGACTAAATTACATCATTTTTCTTAAGTTTTTGGTTACATTATTATATCCTTTGTAATTATAAAACTCAGTGGACAGGAAGGTTGTTTCGAGACTAGCTGATAGCATAGAAACTTCTGTTTGATGAAGGTTTTTGTCTGATGAAGGTTTTTGAGTGCGGTTTTTTGTTCTGTATTTTTGGTGAGTTTTGGTTGTTGGTGTTTTTTTGAGATATTAAAGTAGTTTCTCAAAATATCAGTCTGCAGGAGTCAGCCATGCAGTTTCACACAAGTAATGAAAGTAGGCATCAGCCAAGCAAGGATCCAATTTGTAAAAGCCTTCACTTTATCACACCGCCCTAGAAGGATACTCTATGAAGTAACTACATGAGCCATTCATAATAAATGACCCCGAGGGGAAAGTGATTAATCATTTTTGCAGTTGTTAGTTTAGCAAGGTGAAGCACATCCCAGTGGAAGAAGATTGCTTTGCTGATACATATTTAGAGGCATGAACTCAGTGTCCAAAGTAGTCGGGTATAAAATCTAGAGATACGAAAGTTATTTCAAGAAACTTATTTGTAAAAGGACAGCTGTGGAGACTTCTTTTTAAAGCACAATCAAATGAGCATTAGAAAATTATGATCTGTTCTGGCACATACATGAACTGGTCATATGGTTGATATATGCAAGAAACCTAGGATCACATCAAACAGATGGCACGCAAAATACTTTTTTGCTCTGCTTCCCAAAGGAGAAAACAATTGACACACAAGATATGCCATGACATATTGTCACAGTCTGCTCTGCATTTAGCTGGAACATTTCATAATATGGTTTTCTTGAAATGGAATGGTATAAAACAATCTTGAGCACAAAGGTCTCCCCAACAAATTTTCCTTGGTTTCTCTTTGCTTTCTACTTTCTTATAGCAGGTTAGTCATTTTGGACAAAGTTTTTACTGCTGTCAGCTCAGATACCAGCTTATACTGCACAAGCTTCATGGTTAGTCTCTCCAAGCAGCCTTTTGCAGTGATTCATAACCACTCGTCTCACACAATGGAAGCATAACATGAGACACAAATCCACTTGTGTATCTAATTCTAAGTAATAAGTGAGACATGTGCAACCAGGCCTTCTATTACATATAATGACTAGAACTGAGCAAGATCTGAACACAATGACAGTCAATCTGTATCATCAGCTTCAGCAGGAGCTGACTTCCATCTGCTATTTCTGGAAACATCATGAGGAAGCGGCTGAGGGAAAAAAACACTGATATTGTTTCTAATCTAGCACAAGCACAATGAATGACTCAGTAATATTCATGGACATTAATACTCCATGATTATTTAAGTATTACAGCAAATGGGTTTAATCTTCTGGTGAGATGAGTTTCTGCCACAGTTCCCATGAGCTTCTAAGAGAAACCACATCTGATTTTCTCTTCCAGGGGTATGGAATATCATTTAAGATGCTTAACTGTATTAGATAATATACTGAGTATTAGCCAGGTATCATATAGATTTTTAGAAGTATTCCATAAGCATTTCTTTAACAATGCAATTGTTCCACTAATCTCTCTAACAAACGAACACTTTATACAGTTTCTGTTTCCTCATAATAGAGCATTTCTAGTTGTTTAGGTTCTTCCCTGAAATCCTGGATAGTGAGATACTGTATTTCACTAATGCCTATTGAATACCTTCATTCATATTCCCCCCTAATTGGAATTTAACGTGTTTGTTATATACAGCTTATGCTTGTCTCATTGCATCCTGATACTGTTATTGCTATTATTAATCCCTTCATCATGTAACAGTAATATGTGATATATCAAAGTCATCTGCTATCAGACTGTAATTGTTACTCCCTAAAGTGCTGCCTTTTACCTCTGATAAAAGCCCTGCATTAAATTTTCTTCTAGTAAGATCCTTTAAGCCATTAGTTTGACTAAAAAGTGATACAAATGACCAATGACGAGATCTTTCTGTTTTAATCCCAGTCATTAATCCCTTATCTGTAAGTAGGCAGTTTTTCTATTTTACTTGTAATTCTGTTTAAAGTGTTACAAATACACAGGGTGAGAACTGACTGGGTATTATTTTCCTATGCATTAAAGCACTTCTGAATGCACAATGAGATTATCTGTTAAATTAGACAAAGACACTAGTAAGAGAAGGCACTACCTACATTATGTTAGTCATACTATTTATTGTGTCTATGAACTGTTTTGGGCTTATTTCCCCAATTAAAAATTGAGACAGAAATGGATCTTTTTCCCCAATTTTTGTCTGATTTTTCTATTTAGACTAGGAGGTCTTTGTGAGTAGGATCTTATTATTACATCTAAATATCCCAGGCCTCTTTTCCTTACTGGGACCCCTACAGATCTTTTTAATATAAATACATGGTATTAATAATATAAAACTAGAGAGAAATGCATCATCACTTAAAATGCAGCATGTGACAGTGACATTGATGCAGCTTTATCATTATCAGGATACTGTCTGTAGATATAGTTTATTAAAGTCAATTAATAGAAATGGTAATCTGAGATGCTTTTCATTAAAACAAAGTCAGCATAACTGAAAAATACATTTTAATAATTTTACAAATAATACATATTGAAAGTCATTGGAAATAGGATTAAGACATGGCTACAGAACATCAAAACAGCCATTTATGTATCAGTTTCAAACTTCTTGCCTTTTTCCTCAAGGTCCTGCATAGCTTATTTAACTTATTAAAAAGAAAGTTGAAAGGTGATCTGATGACTTTGTTGAAGTACATTAATAATGATATCTATTTTGGGGACATTCTTCTTGACAAATGCCTGACAAAGCCATTT
The DNA here is from genome assembly GCA_026283785.1 of Coracopsis vasa. Taxonomy (NCBI): domain Eukaryota; kingdom Metazoa; phylum Chordata; class Aves; order Psittaciformes; family Psittacidae; genus Coracopsis; species Coracopsis vasa. Next base: position 10,695 of record JANHGB010037435.1, read on the forward strand.
ATAACAGTGGAAGCTGGAAAATTAACTTTTGAAGTATTTTACCACAGTAAAATGAAGTCTTGGGGAGTAAGGCAATTAAAATACATAATATTTAACCAAGATAACTTGAGACAGAAGCCTCAGCATCCTGTTCTTTTCTACAATAAAAAAAATCAAAGGCAAATGTTGCACACAACTTCAAAGAAAGGCTGAAGAGACAACGCAGGGAACCACAGACTGGTCATCCTCACCCCAGTCCCTGGGAAAACCATGGAGGTGATTCCTCCTAGGACACATTTCAGTGTACACAAAGGAAGAGGTGATCAGGTCAGCACAGGTTTGCCCACCATAACTCACAGTTGACCCAACTGATTTCCTTCTATGATAAAAATGGCAGGATCTCTGGATGAGCAGAGTGCTGGCTGTCGCTTACCTTGTCTTCAGCAAGGCTTTTGGCCCTGTCTCCTTCCTTGGAGTCTTTCAAGTCTCTTTCTGAACAACTTGGTTTCAATCCAGGGTTGACCAGTCTTTGAGGAGGAGATTGGGCTAGAGACCTCCTCAGCTCCCATTGAGCCTGAGCTATCCTATAATCCTCAGTAGGTTCTTGCTCCACAAGAGGACTGAGATCTAACATGGGCTGGGTCACCCTTCTCCAATGCCTGTAAAGACAGTCACTCCAGTCTTAATTTGAGTTAGTTTGAGAGGTGAGAGTCAAGCTAGACTGTAGCAAGTGCTCATTCTGGACTTGGTAATTATAACTCCTATTTCGCATGTCTACCTACAGACCAAGATTTCTGGGTTTCTTTTAAAACACAGATGCTACTCACAGATCTGTCTAGTTTGTATCTCACAGGGTGGAGAATGAGCACAAAGACCTAAAAATAGGCCAGTGAAAAAAAAAACTGTTTCCCAGATTTATTTCCATATTAGAGGTGTAATACTACGTACTAAACTATTTTAAGCACAAATAAAATATAACCGATTACTATTGGGATTATATTTTCCAGTATCTTGCTGCTTTCTTGTTGAAAGAAGTTATGGAAAGAACACCAGGAGAAAAACACCAAAATCTTATAATCAAAATGTCTTGCAGGTTCATCATTTAAATTTAGTTTCGTACTTTCATAACACAAGACCATCATAGCAGATTAGGATTTGTCATCACAAACTCTGTATGAGCTACACAACAATTACCTTGTTACACAAGCATCACAAGGCTTGTTAGTGCCTTAGGCAAGAATCCCTCGTGCTGTGTCATTGTGCCTTATCATAAATTACACTTATTAACCGTGCATGAATAATGGTGGCCTGCAGTGATGACAAAAGACCCAGATGATATTACATGTTATTTAGAACCTTACTGTTTACCTATCTCCTGCTGGACATCCAAAGTCCTAATAAATCATATTAAATGGTTTATTTTTCAGTTTGTAGCTGTTCCTAACTGATGTTCAGTTTATAAATCCTTCCCCAATGTTTTAGAAGCACGTTAAGAAAAGTCCTGGTCATGCAACTAAAAGTGAAGCAACAGGAAAGGCAGCAGTAGCTAGGACTAGGACTCAGAGTTTCAAGCATTTTCTTCTAGTCTCTATCCTATTAATCTTTGTGTTCCCACTGGTCTTCCCCTCTGGAGAATGAATTAGTTAATGAGATACTGGAACCTTAAAATTAGTAGTCCTAATTAGAACTTCCCAACCCCCCCAAAAAACACCCTAAGAAACAATCAGGATTTCTTGGTAAGAACTTGTTTCTTGCAAAGGTTTATGTGTTTGCAATTCAGACACAACTGCAGAACAGATTAGACAAAAAATGCATAGCTTTCTTGGAGCATGATATATATACTGAGTTCTGAATGCATCAGAAAGGATCTTTTCAGATTAGCTAGAAATGCAGAAAATATGCCTTGGAGGGATCTATCCCAAAAATGACTGTGAAGTTTTAGTAGACCACCACATTATACGAATGGCATTTTCCTCTACACATCAACTATCCTTGCTTCTTTAAAATGAGTGGAAATAAGTACACTAGAAGAAGTCAGTATTTTCCCTTTCCCAAATTATATTATTTCAAAGTATATTCTATTGATCAATAGACTTGTTTTTCTGTTGCTTTTCATTGGTAAGACTCAACATGCATCAGCTGCACCTAGCACTTTTTATGTCAAATACTGCTAACAATAATTCTTCTTTTAATTATTTTTTGTGAATGTGACAAACAAGCAGGAGGCTATAAAATCTATTTCCACTGCTAACATAGATTCAAAAACTTACAGCACTGAATTTGTCTCTTCTAAGTTGCCAGTGGTTTATTACATTATTTTCCTTCTTGAATGTACTGTATAGGGTAGGTAATGACTATAAAGTCATCCTGAGTATCAGAAGGATGTATAACATTGATTTGATTCTTCTTTAATGTTGCTTTTTTAGCAGGTTAGACTAATATATTTAATCATCATCTCTAATCTATTTGGGATCATCCATGAATCCTACTCACAGATGCTTGCAGATGTATCAGAAAATCACCTTGTTCCACTTATAAATAAAAATCTCTGGATATATGGTTTGAGACATAGATCTTTTCCTTGGGAAAAGCATTCCAAAGCTGGTTGTGTGTGATGACCATTGTGGTATCTAGGTTAGAGTGAATTCTGCTCCCATTCTCTATATCTATAAAGAAATGGGAGTCAGATTCCACAGAAATGCACAGCAAGAGACAATGCTGAGAGGTTGAAACAGGAGAAATTTCAACTGGCTCTAAAGAAAAAATGGTTCACCATGAGAGAGATGTAATACTGGACAAATCTCTTAAGATATGCAAAACTCCCCTAAACAAAGCATTGAACAACCAGATCTATCTTTGAAGTTAGACCTGAGCTGAGTATCGCTTTGGAACAGATGATTTCCAGAAGTCCCTGCCCACCTAAACTCTTATAATAGAATGCCTGGGTTTGTGTTTACTCGTCTACCCTACAATTTCATTATTTTAAACTATGAGCACTAAAACTGTTCAAAGCTTTTACTGAAGGGACAAAAACCTAACAAATGGTTGACAAATGTTAGCGATAGATGGAGATGTAGAACATACTTCACCAGATAAAAGTAAGTTAGAAACAAACTGAAAACTGAACTTGATGCTTCAAGGTTAATACAAGAATAGTAGAACCCATCATGATCCCGGAAGTTATTCCCTCTGTGTCTGAGAAAACATCACAGAAGTCTATACAAGTCCTAATTCTCCCAGTAAAAGTAGTTTCACATCTTAGTATTTTCTTGGTAGAAAGATTATTACAAATCTAATATTATATTTTCTATGCAAATATATTCTAAGCTGAAATGTTATGAGTGATGTATCAAAAACTTCACTTTTTAGTTTACAAAGGGTGAATTTCTACCGTATTATAGTCAAAAATGCTTTGGAGAAGTTAAGCCACCTAAAGAAAACACAATCATTAACCCTTTACACAAAACAAATACAGTTCTTAAAAGACAATTCATTTTGAGAGAAAGTGCAAATTTCTGTTCTAACATCAACTTACAAATGCCTTAAAAATATATACAAAAGCTGGTAATGTTCAAGCATAAATGAAGAGAAACTGGAAGTGTTATGAATATACTGATATGATTAAAAACAGCAAAACACCGTGTCATGTTTGTGAGCCTAACTGTTATAAGGAAGGATTCAGAACTGTCCTATTTATCTGAGGAGTTAGTGGGAAGGGAGAAGCAAATCCAGAGAGCAATTATTGTGTCTCACTAGGCGGGTATGGGGGGAGGTGATCTTTCACAATAGTCTGCATGGTTCACAGGAGAAACCACATGCTCTCCAGAGGTTAAAAAATGGAACAACAACTATTGTAAACCGCCCTAAAACTGTGTCAGAAGCAACAAAAGTTTTGGCAAGTTCTTATTCTTATACAAGACACGAAGTAGGAGAAGAAAAGGAGAAGGTAAAGAAAAAAAGAGGAAAGAAACCAGAGAAATAGGATCACCATCTCGTGCATCCAGCGATGTCTTCTTTCAGTTGTAGTCTTTGGAGTCCTCGAGGTCCTCGTAGTCCATGAGACCGCCGCAGTTCAGGGTGGAGGGATACACGCCACGTGGTCGAGCATCCGCTGCCCTTTTATAGGGCCGGGCTCTCTTGGACCCCTCCTACTGTACAAGACTCATCCGCAGGGGACCTGCTGAGCCCCAGACTTAGATCACGTTGTGCCCCTACAGGCGCCGCAGTGTCTGTGCCGCTGTCTCCGGGCAGGTCGTTGCAGGGGCAGTTGATGTTCACGGCCTCAGGGCAGGCAGCACAGGGAAGCATCCCCCACGCTGGTGGAGCAGGATGCCTGACCTGCCCCCCTGCCGTTTGCCCAAGCGATAATGAGCTCTCAGTGACGCCTTTTGAGTTGTTTTGAGACGAACACAGAAGGGGTCTCTTGACCGTCACAGCAATTCACGCCAGGGGTGGTTCTCTAGACCCAGAAGCTAGGATTTTCATGTTAGTTGAAATGAATTCAGGCTTAGCTTACCGTAAGGAATAGCTTTTTCTACTTCAAGAACTGAAATGAGTAGAAGAGCAAGCATAAAGCAACTCTACAAATACTAATGGGATAAAAGCTGAAATGGTTACCTAGTTACACAAAAATTAGTGGCAAGAGCACTACGACATTATTCAGCAAAATTATACCATTAATTGTACGTGAGTACAGCTATAACAGAAATGTGTGACATAGCAAAGGCTAGAATCTGGAGCTAACCCTTTATCTAAATCCATACCTATGTGTGAATCTCCATCAGTAAATGGAATAGATCAAGGGCCATTCTCCGCTATGGAGGGCAAGACCCACAGCACACTTCACCATGTACTTCTTTAGTGAAATAGGATGATTTCTACCATGCTACCAGCCGAGAGCAGCCTGTGCTTTGTGATATTCTTCAGGCCATGGTGGACATTTGTTGGGAGCAAACAACACACAACAAAGTATATGCCACAGCCCGGGCCCTTTCTAGCTTAATAATACAGATGGCTCATAAAACCTAGCTTGACAGGAAGTGCTAGTGTAGAGGTTATAGAATTGGGATGATGCACTGCCACAGATTTCTCTAAATTACACTGGGTGAAGTCAAGGTTAGGGGAGATGATCTGTGGTATTAGCTTTGGACACCTCTCTAATCAGGTCTAGATGTTGTTCAACCAGATAAGAAGATTAAGGCCCAGTGTCCTCACATAAACAGCACTTTTTCAAAGGGACTTTTTTATTCTGGGTTTGGCAACATTTTCTGTTCCTTCCTAAAGTCTTTTATAAGCTGTGTTCCAGGGGAATAGCTTCCTTATATAAAGGCACTGCAACTGCACTGGGGCCCAGTACCTGTCTATAAACTGGAGGTGAACACAGTGTAGGCTGGAGAGAGGCAGAGACCAAGCCAATAACAGTATATTATTCACTGCTTGATTTGATTTCTGGTCAGTGGTATGATTTCCCCAGAATGAACTGTGACATTTCCTACAGCTGCCTCCTCAGCATATAAAACAGGGTTCTGGTAACCTGGGATTGCCGCAAGGGAAAATGTTGCCAGCTCTAGCTCTGTACACAGTGTAAGAAAGAAAAGAATCCAATTCAACTATGTGATACAGTTCAATCATAATGATTCCCTTTCAAGACAACAGAAAGAACAATGCATTTAGAAGTGCTTGGTGAAGCCCCACTCTTGCTATCATTCAATAGTTTGATGTAAACATAATCCGTTCTCAATTTGAGTTTAAAATTGCAATCTTATTTTATACAGATGCTGAACTTAATAGAAAAACAAGGTTAAAACCAGCATCATCCTGATGGTGTTTCTATGTGTGCTTAAATAGTGCCACCTGTGTTACCTTCCTTTTCAGTTTGTTTTTTCACATGCATATAATTTTATTCCTTTGATTTGGTTGACTGCCTTCATCAATCATTTCACTAGGAAAAGAGCTCTAAAAAGATGAATAAAACAATAGGGATTTCGAATAAAAATGCTCCCTAATTGAAGCAATTTCATAGAAGTAGTTCTATTGGGTTTTTGTATAGCATGTTGCACCTGGTTTGTTTTTCTGGCATTCATTTAAAATAGGGTACATCTCTCACAGCAAAGTCACATAATGCTATCTTATGCAAATATTTTGTCACAAATCCATAGGCAAGCTAATTTGATGGTCCTTATATGGCATATAAACAATTTTGAATTAACATCTCATGATGACAGATACCTCAAGTTACAGGTGCAAGAGCAGCTTAAAAGAACTGGTTTTGTACCCTGGCATGGTAACATGAAGTATTGTATATTAAACTGCAGAAACAAGTTGCTGAATACCTTTCAGCTTCTCATTTATTGTTAATTATTTCATTTGCTAGGCTTTTTAAAAGTTGTTTCTGTTGAATAATAAGATAATGATTTAATGGTCTATATTTTGCTTTCGATTACATCAGCGTACAACAAAACACAGTAAAAACAATGTAGTGATAAATGGCTAAATCCCTCAGTGCTAACTCCGGTAGAAAAATTTCTGTTGGAGATAATAGGAATAGTTTCAGTATAATAATTAAATACATTAACACTCCCCAAATTCTGTGTCAACTTTAAAGCAGAATGACCCAGCTACAACTGAAGTGGACAGAAAGTTTTTCTTTAAATTGGATGGAAGGCAACCTGGTCCTGAAAAATAACAGGGCATCTAGACAGCATCTCTAAAAAACACCAGATTTGGAATTCTGCATGTGTACCATAGTACTGACACCACATAAATTTCTGCCAGTACAGAGTATGAGTTTTGGGAATGACGGATGAACTGCATCGCTGAGAGAAGTTATGCAGCCTCATTTCCAACATGTTCAATTGACCTAAAACTGAGGTATGTTGCAAAGGAAGAAGGTAAAAGCTAAACTGTTTTCCTCTAGTGTAGACACCCATTTGCAAGGGCAAAGATTCTGTTTTGAAGCCATTATTGAATGTTATGCTGGTATTACAATGAATTGAATCAATGCTTGGATTAAATTGAATGTTATTATGGTATTAAAAGAGCAATCCAAGAAAAACATTGAAACATAACAAATTGAAAATATTAGACAATAATAACTTAAAACACAAGGACTTACCAATCTGTCAGTAGTATTTTAATGTGAGTTTTCTTAACAGCAGTGGGAGCCTGAGGAAAGAGGAAGCAAAGAGATTTCTCTCAGTGGCTTTATACAGCAAGGTAGGAGTCAGAGGAGGGTGGCAGTGAATCAGATGCCTCAGGTCAGTAGAGCCGCTTCCAGCACATCAGTGCAGCTTCCTGAGTCCTCTGGTATGATACAGATTTACACCAGAAGGGCATCTGAGACCAAGTATTAGTGCACATATTCATGGTTTTGCAGTCTTTTCTGTAGATGTCTTTATGACATATAAGCTATACATTTTATAAGTTATTATAAAATGTCACTAAACTACACAAAATTAGACTTCTTACATTTATGTAAGATAGACATAATCTCTTCTGTTAGAAAAATTAAAAGCAATTGACTAATTGCCTATAATCATAGGAGATGTGGGGCAAGCCATAGAATCGTAGAATCGTAGGACAGTTTGGATTGAAAGGAACCCTAAAGATCATCTAGTTCCAACCCGCCTCCCATGGGGGCAAATCACGAATCTTGATTCAAGTTCTATTTGTTAGCTTCTATTTGTCAGCTTCTATTTGTCAAGCAAATTCAATAAAAATATATTAAACACAGCACGACTTTTATGGACTTGTTGCCGTAGTTTAACCCAGCAGGCAGCTAAACAACACTCAGCTGCTCACTCACTTCCCCACCTCAGTGGGACACAGGAGAGAATCAGGAAACAAAGTAAAATCTGCAGGTTGAGTTAAATATGACATAAATGGAAGGGATAATAACTACAACATAATCAACAACAGCATCATCAACAACAATAGTAGTAATAGGATAGTAATAGAATAGTGTTGATTATTATCATGATAATAATGATTATAGAATATAATAGAATAGTGATGATTTTTATGATGATAGAATTAAAATATACAGCACAAGTGATGTACAATGCAGTTGCTCAACACCCATTGACCAATGCCCAGCCAGTTACCAGACAGGAGCCCTGGCCAGGTTACCCCCTAGTTGATATGCTGAGCTTAACATCATATGATATGGAATATCTCTTTGGCTAGTTATAGTAACAAAGTGAGACATTCCTGGCACATAGGATATATGCAATTCTACTGGATCTAATCTCTCATTCCCATCTCTTTAGGCATCATTCAACTCTCCAGAAAGCTGTTGATAGCCTGGTAATTCTCTTTATTGGAAAATTAATTATAATAATAATAAAAAAAAAGATTCCAAAAAGCTGGTTAGCATTAGTGTATTAGTAGTGCATAGATATCCCAGAGAGAGTCAAGCTGTTTCTTTGTTTTCTGTAGAGATCTTCTATTCAAAAACTGATCAGCTTAACCAAAATTGATGTGACAGATAAGAAATCACAGCTAAATTCAACATGGCTCTAGGCTGCAGTGAAATATTTAAATTAACTGAAACAAAATTAATGAGGCCAGTGAAGATTCTAAATGTTATTAGACTAAAATAACAATTATTTGTAAATGCAATGGTACAAAGGCTATGAGAAGATGAAATTTTCTATGTATGGGGGGGTTAAGTAACATAAAATGATTATGACACTTTAAATAGTGACACCAGTAAAAAATGGCACCTCACACAATGTAATCTCAGCTCTGTTTTCCTTTAATACCACTCACTGCATCAGGTCTGTACTCTGTGTAGAGAGGCTTAATATTTTATCTGAAGAAATCCCCCTCAGTCTCCTTCACAAGCAGATAATGACAGGAAATATTCCTAACAGCATTACTCATTCACAAACACTGGTAAGTACTATGGGATTTTATCCCAACATCATTTTATGCTGCTGTGATTCAGAACTTTAATGAATTAGATTGCATTTCTAGTAGAAGGTTCCATGGGATAAGAACGTCAAATAAATATCTACTTAAACTGTATTTTTTTGAGCTTTTTACAAATTCTTCCCTTCAAGCAAGCTGATCACTTCATAAAACCAGACAGATAAACATAACCAATTCATGTAAATAACACATTTTTTTCTGGCTACTAACCTAAGTGCTAAACTTTGATTCATTATTACTAGTGGTGGCTTATTCTAATCAGGATCAGAGACACCAAATTTAAGGACAACATCAGTCTGAGGTTTTTATGCCACTGTTTGGTTTATGTCTACTATCCATTACATTTTAATTTCAAAACCTACTCTGAAGTTGTATTTCCTTACCAGATGGTTGTGGATCTGTGGTATTATCAATCTGAATTTCTCTGCAACTCACACCAAGCAGTTATTTCCATTTTTACCCCCACTACATAGTTATTGACAAAGAAAACTACTGCTTATTTTCAACATGCCTAGCCACACAGTGAAACTGATGGAGCAGGAGTAGAATCAAACAGAGGGAAGAACCATCTAATAAAATAGAACAGCTATGAATGGAGGCATGAAGGGCAGAAGGAGAGAACTTGCACAAAAAATAAGGGAAGTAAATAACATTGAGGGACAGCTGGTTTATTAATGGACAGTGGGAAATTTCCCAAAAGGAAGCTGACCAGACACATGGAGTTCTCAAAAGCAGAGCAGGAAAAAGCCACATAAAGTTTTATCGAACAGTCTTGTTCCCTAAGAATTGGCCTCAATGTCCAAAGAGTGTTTTCTGTCTCTGTTTTGATCTATTATAATTAATAATAAAAAAGTAGAAGTACTTTTGACTGGCAGAGTTAGCTCCTGCTGTCATAGAATCATAGAACAGTTAGGGTTGGAAAGGACTTTAAGATCATCCCCCTGCCATTTGCAGGGACACCTCACACTAGACCGTGTCACACTGTGTCACACCATGTCACCATGTCCGTCCAACCTAGCCTTGAACACTGCCAGGGATGGAACGTTCATGTGAAATCATGAAGAGTCTGTGTTTTGCTGAGTATTCAGTCAAGCCATGGAAAGGGTGGTTCTGAGGTACCTCTTGATTATTACTATTACTACATGTAATTCAGAGGAAACAAATGTGAATTCCCACCATTTTGTCTTTTCTTCCAGCTTCTGGATTGTGTCTCACATTTAGCCATTAGTAGTAATTGTTATCTGTCTATTCAGACATATTTTCCCAATATATCGTAAGCGTTACTGGGATATTCAAGTCAAACTTTGCCACTTTTTTGCCTTCTTCTGCAAATGTTGGTATTTCACCATGAATGATGAAAAACATATTCTTCCTGTAAATTTGTGATTACTAAAATAGTCTCTGTTCAAGCCAAATAAGATCTAGGACTGAGTTATATATTGATGATACACAAGGTTCATAGGTAAAATAGCCACATCAGAAATGTGTCATAAAGTCCAAATAGAGGAGGTTGCATTTGGCCCATTTCAATGATGAGGAAACAGCCAGTTGTGTGGAGTGAGCACGCTCAAGGTTACTATATCACAAAGAAGGATATTCGACTCTCTCTGTGCAAGAGTCCATTAAAAAGGCAGGAGTACAACTCCAGCCCCAAGTAGTGTGTCAGAGTTATGCAACAATACTAGTTTGAATGGTCTACTGTTTTATCAACAGCACTACATCTGAAGTTTATTAGCCACACATAAGAAGTATTTAAATACAGAAATTGGGAATTTTACAGCTAGAATATGCTATATTTCAGTTTGCTGATACAACCTTGAATCAGTCTGCATGTGCACACATATTATGAAGGTCCTAAATCACACTGCATGAGCCTCATTCGGTTCTCAGAACAAACAGCAAGGGTAAGAAAGTACAGTTGCTTTTGTACAGGCAAAATTATTCCATTGATGTTTTCAGATCACTCATCCAGCCTGCTGTGCAGACAGAAGAGTACATTATCTGTTTATCTGGTTATTCTGAATTACTGAAGACATCTTGGTGATGATAGGAAAGCTCCAAGTAGTCATTCACTTCTTAACTATGTAATCCAGAGATCCTCTTTCACGGACACCCCCTTGTCGTGGGGAAAGAGCTTGCGTGCCCTTGTGAGGTTGTGAGCTATGCTGATGGTG
>JANHGB010037436.1:0-14330 GCA_026283785.1 Coracopsis vasa
CATATAATTCATTAGAAGAGCATCAGTCAAGCAAGGACCCTGTATGGCTGCAGTTGTGTTGTAAATGGGACTTTATTCTCTTTTTTTCAGTTAATGAAAGTATGAGGCAGGGAAAAATACACATAAAAGAGATTTAATGAGTCTTTGGAAAAGTGTTAAAAAAGGGTACACAAGTCATAAATTTCAATTACTAGCTCTACTCCAACCATGCTTATTAGTGTAGGAACGAGATATCAGTTCATGAAAACAGGAAAGTATTTGTGACAGGCAGGGACCAACTGACTTGCAGAAATCTGGACTATGGTCCACTGGTTAGAATAAAGGACCAGGGAGAAATTCTTAATGCTTATGTTCTCTCTGCCACTGAGAAGACATGTGACCTTAAAGCAAGTAATATATCCCCAGAAATAGTTCTACTTCTCAAAACCTCACTTCTTCAGAAGCTCCTCAGGGATAGCCTTTGGAGAGAATCTCACTTGATCCTTCTACATAATGAACAGCATGGGTGCCTGAAAAATCAAAGTCATGCTTCCATGCAATGTGAAAGGCCTAGTTTATTATCTCAAAAGAAAAGCTGTGCAAAATTGTACAGTTCAAATATATTCTCCATCTTAAATGAGGCTATGGTTACCCATAGGCTTTGCTTCAGAAATGAAACAAGTCTTTTCTTTAAAACTCTTTTCATCATAGAACAGGTGAGGAGTCTTTTAAAGACACTTCCTTCCAAGTACTATAATGCCAAAACACTATCCTGGATTAAACATAGATACTAATAATACTTTTAAGTCTATTTATATGATACAAATCTCCCCATTTTATTATAGAATCATAGAATCATAGAATAGTTTGGGTTGGAAAGGACCTTAAGATCATCTAGTTCCAATCCCCCTGCCATGGGCAGGGACACCTCACACATTATAGGTATGCTTATCAGACAAGTGATCAACACTGCACTAGACAGTGAATACTGAGTTATAAACAGTATGGTATAGAGCAATTTGGGCATATGGATTCATAAATATGAAGTATTCTGAGGCACAGAAGAATTTCTAGGAGGTCCAGGTTGTTCTCTTTCTTCTGCTCTCTGCTTTAAAGGAACACAAGAAAGTATACAGCTTGGGACAAGCTATATGATAATGATAAAATTACTTTGTAATGATGTCTTCGTATGAAATCCACATATTACTGTGCTGGGGACAGAAAGTTGGGTTTTGAGTGTAAAAAGCTCCTATTTTAGTTCAGACTTGCTACAAAATGAAAGACTAAGAGTGTAAGAAGCCATACCTCAGTTTCCCTGCCTGTATAATCAGAAAAATGGTATTTGTAAGATTGTTGTACCACCTCATTTTTTATCATTGGCATTGCTTACATGCAATCATTGAACTGTCATCCCAATTCTCATGGCAGACTTATTCTGCAATTCTCTTTTTAGAAAAGAGACATTCTTCTCTTTTTAGAAGAATGATTTCATATGCTCTGAGCACCTGACTGCTTTCTGTGTGATTCTCCAGGCCTGCTGGGGCTTGTTGGTTGCCAGTTTTCCAAGCGGAGAATGCCGATCTGTCTGCATGAATGAATAAATGAGGAATGACAGTTACAGCTTTTCTGGCTTTTCACCGACAATGGGTTAATAATGTAAAGTACTCTGCAAGACAATTTATTTGTTTGTGCTGAGATTAAATGGAATCACTTGCAAAACTATGTGGGTTTATTACTATAATAACTTTCATACAGTGATAACAAATATGAGCACCATAATATCATCCAGATCAGTCCTTAATGGTCACAAGTGCTGTTTAATGTTCTTAAATCAGTTTTAGAATACTAGCTCTGAGTATTATTTTGTTTAATAACACTAATAAAAGCAACAAGAAAATATGTAGATGTTGATTATATTAATTGTAGGGGGAGGAGAAGAGGCTGTAATTATATAGTACATTGAGACAGAACTGAGCTGACATTAGCAAGGTTTTTCCATTTGCAAGGTTTTTCCCAACATAAACCAGTTGACTCTATTCTGCTCCCATGAGACCTCACTTGGGTACCGCATGCAGTTCTGGTATCCTCAACATAAGAAGGACTTGGAGATGTTGGATTAAGTCCAGAGGAGGACCATGAAGATGATCAGGGGGCTGGAGCACCTTTTATATGATTGCAGGCTGGGAAAGTTGAGGCTGTTCAGCTTGAAAAAGAGAAGCTGCATGGAGACCACATAGCAGCTTTCCAGTGTCTGAAGGGAGCCTACAAGAATGCTGGGGAGGGACTCTTCATTAGGGACTGTAGTGAAAGAACAAGGGGTAACAGGTTCAAACTTAAACAGGGGAAGTTTAGGTTAGATATAAGGAAGAAGTTCTTTATTGTGAGGGTAGTGAGGCACTGGAACAGGCTGCCCAAAGAAATGGCAAATATTCGATCCCTGGTGGTGTTCAAGGCCGGGTTGACAGAGCGTTGGGTGACATGGTTTAGTGTGATGCACCCCTGCCCATGGCAGTGGGGTTAGAACTAGATGATCTTAAGGTCCTTTACAACACAAACCATTCTATGACTCTATGATTCGATGTTTTAAGAAGCTCTTCTCTTTCACAAGGCTTCAAAGTTTTGTTCAGAATGAACCAATATTAGAAGATGGACAAGCATCAGGTTTTCATGTCACCAGACTGTAGTTCCGCTGTATTGAGGACAAGTTTATTTAGCTGTGGCTATACCTGTGGAAGACTACAGTATTTTTCTGTTCAGAAAACTAGGATGAAAGCGATAAAAAATTCCAGTAATTATGATATCATCATCCTTTTAGAGAATGCCAATGATTTCCTCACAGGCTTGGTTTAGTATACACAGGACCTTTCCATTAACAGCAAAGCTGATGAGAAAATAACTTATATTTTTTCTTTTGAACAAAAGAATTAAATGTAACTGCATTTTTGCTTTTTGTTTTCCATGAAGAATTTTTTCCACATTCTAGGAGAAAAAAATGAAAAAAGTGTACTCCCAGATCGTATTTCCTACAGCTATTATTTGCTGTAAAGCTCTCTTTCTTCTTGAAAAGTTGAGATTGCGATACATTGTGAAAAATCTCCAGCCTTAGGAACTTGGGGTATGAAAACTAGTAAGACTTCATGAGACATTACAGCAGCATTTTCTATGTATTCTGGGTACTTTCAGCTAGGAGGAGATTGGGGTACTTTTTAACTGTGTTTGCTCAGCTTTGTTTTTTGGTTTTGCTTTGGTTTTGTGGTAGGATTTTATTTGTTTGGCTTTGCTTTTGTTTTTTTTTTTTGTTTTTTTGTTTTTTTGTGTTAGTTTATCAACAAAATAAGCGTAGTAAGCTTGAAACCTTTGATTTACAGATCAGCTGTATGAGGTCAGCTGGCCTACCTGATTTGTGTTCAGTACTTTCTGCTGCCTTCAAGCTAATGGATTACACCCCAAGGTGCCCACTCTCTTGTAGTTCTTGAGGGCTTGCAAGGCACTGTGAAGAATGGCTTATTACTAGTACTCACTAGTTGTTTTGCTTGTGCTGGAGGCCAGTCCTGAATGCTTGAGGGTAAAACAAGAACCAAGTCAAATATAAACTGGTCACTTCTCATCCCATCTGGGAAATATGTCCTTGTAACATCCAAGCCTGCAGTATTGGAGTCCATGGTCTACATATGTAAATAATCATTCAAAAAGGCCACCTGCTTCCAGTGTATTGAATGTCCGAAATATATGTTCATCAAAGGATTTCAATATGTAGGTATAACTGGTTCTATCTAGTTGTTTCCCGTACACTAGATCTAGTGTATCTTTAATGCTTTAATTTTATTCATAAAGCCATTGGCTTTACATACTATTTCATTTAATAATAAAGCTCATAATTGTGGTGTATGATGACACGGACTTCATGGAGGTACAGAATTGTTTATTTAATAAAGTTGCTTGATTATATACTTTAAGCTTACAAGGGTGTTATGACAAATAACCAATAAAAACCTGCCACACAAATATTCCTCTACAGGTTACTCAATCACCATTTTTCGTAACCATTTCCTTGTTGTTTCTAGCTGATATGTGCTTTAGATGTAGCAATCTATGTTGTTGCTTAAGCAATCATTGCTCTTACAGGCTATGGTTCTTTTTTCGACTACATAGTGGTTAAACACAAGATATCTTCTGCTCCCAGAACTTCCTATTTGAAACGGACTATGAGGAACAAACATTATTTTTCTCCTTGGTCCGCTTATGCCAGCACTTTCTGGTTAGCCTCGCTTATGCAGCTGCATTGTGTTCTTAAGATCATCCTCAACACATAATTATTTATCTAAACTAGATTTCTCCATGTTTCTAAGTTACATTAAACTATTACTGATATTTCTTTCCACTTCCTCTTTTGTTTTTCATATTTGAGTAAGTACCATACAGAGATGATGAACAGTTCAAACATTTCTCCAGTTGTCTTCAAGTTTGAAATTTTAGTCAGAACCTGGTAGACTGTATCTCTGAGTATGACAGTGGAAACTGCTTCCTCAAACTGTCTCACTCTTCTAAGTGAAAAAACCCAACCGAAACCTACAAAAGATATAGTCTTTGTAATGATGTTATTCCTTTCAGTCAAAGATTAAGTTTCCAGCAAGGAGAGGATTGTTGAGCTTGAACCATTAATTCACTTGTGAATTTGTAACACACTCAACAAAGTGACAATCAGTGCAGAATTTTCTTCAGTTTGTTGGAGCCACCAGGTAACCATCAGACCTTATAATAAGAAAGGCTGTTCATTATGTGGACTGGGAAAAAAAGCTCTAGAGCTTAAAAGCTGTTCAGCTGTGAGCAATTTTGTTGATTTCATATAAGCAAGCCAGACAACAAAGCCAAGAAGTTACCATAGTCAATACTGAAGAAGAATGGAGAAATCTCTTTTCCTGAAATACCTTCTACTTGATACCACCAAGGACTGAAAAGAAACAATACTGAGTTTTTAAAAACTGTATTGGAAAGAGAACTATTTGACTGGCCTCTGGCTGACTAGTTCACTTAATAGCTTATATCTTGTCCTTTTTCTAGGGTCTCTGATTTTTGGCAGAATCTCAGTGTCAGTTTGGAATCATCTCATTAAGCTCTTAAATTAACACATGAAGAATAATGAAATATTTTAAGACATTATTGTTGTATATGTTGACAAGCACTTCTTGTATCAAAGATATTAATTTGTTAAATCAAATTAACCTCTAAATTTTGCATCCTTTGACTATGATAATTAAACAATGTTTCACAGACACTGGGGGTTGCCAGTTCAACACCTAAATAAGAGGTTGTCATGCGAATGCAGTGTCGAAGTTTGGGAGACCATTATAAAATGAAAGGAGAAAATATTTTGCAATCCCTCAGAATCAGGATCTGTGATCCTTATGTAGTAAGGTAAACTTCTGGTAAAGTCAACAGAATTTTTCACCCACTAAGGGTTTCAGAGCATGGCATAAAAAATCTGGAACTGGTTTACAAAATGAATAAATTTGCTTAGAATTGTGGAGACTAGTTCTCCCTTATCTGCCTTCTTGAATTCTAGAAAATATTTTGTGGGTTTTTTTCCCCTAGAATTTTCATTAGCTTCAGGAAATATATGAGAAAAAAATGCAGAGTACACCGCAGAGAACTGTAGGTGGTCTGTTGACATATTTCTTCTTCAGTATTACATTTCAGACTGATTTGTGAAATAATATTCTTCTTAAGTGGAAAGAATTTATTAAAGATATCAACAACTATAAATACTGATATTCTACCCAGGATTTATACTAATGCTGTTCTCCTTGTTAAGCAGGGACCATATGCTATTTAGATCTCTATGCAAAACTAAAAAACATCTGATGGCTGGTAGATATGCTAGAGGTGAACATACGAGAATATGAGACTGGAACTTACATTGTGGCTGGAAGGTACCTACTGCAATCCACTATCATTTCAAGTGTTTAGTAACTGCTGCTTTGAAGTAGCTTTTTGTACTTTTTAATAGTACTTCTGTCTTTAATATCGTTCCAGAGCCTCACTGTTTTTTCTGATGATTAGTATCCGTATGCCAGCCTACACATTTATTCAGAAAAACAGAGAGAGATGATAGGTCAAGGACATTTTGTGAAAAGCATAAAGGTCAGATTTGATGTTTTCCACAAATAATTACCTCACTTCGGTCTAGTGATTCAGCTGTGCTGGCAAACTTTCTTTTTAAAGTGCATTTAGCCAAGGAAGTGACTCTATAGCTATTTTTGTTCAGCGTGTTTTACATATACTCTTCAACATAAAAATTAGAAAAGCACAAAAGGAAATTTTTATAGCTCTTAGATAAGGAAAGAGTCATTGTTCCTTTATTACTTCCTCTGGTCTCTTGAGATTAAAAAGAAGTCTCACGCTAATTTAAGCATGTTTGGATCAATCAGTTTTCAGAGGATTAACCTTCACTTGCAGAAGGTTTCTCCTTGTGATCTCTCTTTTCTCCTTGTGATATATTAGGGAGTATATAAAATAGCTCAAATTTGATGATGACATTTTTCTTTTGAAATTATGAGTTGTCATGAGTCAGTATTTTCTGTTTAGTGGAGATAAATTTCAGACATTATTTATTGCATATAAACATTAAAACATTTTGTGCACCTCATTGTCCCCCTGCAGTGTATTTTATCACTCTACATATTAAAATAAATGAAAGCAAAGAAATAATAAAAAAGTTCATACTTGTCCTAATTGATTATCTTTATATTCTCTGTGTCTTACGTAATGTGGCTCACCTGAGTGGTAGTGCAAATGTCCTAAAAGCCATCAGATACTAAAGCAATCTTATTATCTCTATTTTGCATTCAAATGTGAGAGATATGAGTGACAATACGGTTTAAACAATAGTTCTGCTTTGGCAGTTCTACCTTGTGTCAATGAATGACAAGTCTCTGTGAACTAATCAAAAGAATACTATTGCTTGAATATGTTGAATGCTCTGGCACCATTCCCTCCTTAAAGTGATGCATTTCAACTTCCCTTTGCTCAGCTCTGGACTCTGCTCGATATGGTCCATTACATGTGCATGGCTTATATCTGAATCTGAATGATTACTGGGAAAAGCTTATGCTGTTGGACAAGATTCTTCTACAGCTGAATCACCTTTTATTGCTCTGCAGGATTTCCACAATGCTTCTCCATTAGTTCCAGATGGCCAATAAGACCAGTTTTTATGCTATTTGCAGAAACATCCAAACTTGGCTGTAGGGTACAGACTAGAGCAGTTCAGCCACTTTTGCTAATTCTCCTGTAATAAAATTTGAGATGATATAGGCTGTGAGGATATATTTAACATTTGCCTTTATTCTTAAGGGAGGTACTGCACTCATAACCTATCTTTCTGCTCTATAGGTAGATTGCTTCTGGAAGGAAAAGTTGTAAAGAAAGAAGGTTCTTGTTGATCAGAGTACAAAGATGAAATGTATGTTTTGAAGTTTAAAGTCACAGATGAATTACACTTTCATAGGGAAATGTTCATATCTATTGGTTTTGTTCATTTATATTTTTATTTTTGCTCATGTTCTCACCTTCAGTGATGCTCACTCTAATGCATACCTATTTCCAAAAGGCCCTGAGGTGGAACAGGCTTTCAGAATTAGTGAACTAGAAAAAGTAAAGTAAAATAGCACATTTTTTCATGTCTGGACCAAATTTATCCTATAATTAGCCCCAGAAATCCCACATATTCTCTTTTTTTTCCTACAACACAGTGCGTTCACTTTTCATTTCACAAGGGCTAGGAACAACCACAAAAACTGGTCAGTCTGACTTGTGACACAGTAAAGAACTCGACTCTGCTTTCTTTTGTTTCTTTGATGTATGTTTTAGATGACTCTATATAAGTGCTTTGCTGTCAAAAGAATTTGTCTCTGTTTCTGAGAGAGCTTTTCCTCGAGATAGGAAATCTCAAACTTTCCCCCAAGTGAATAATGTTATCAGTATTACTTAGTACAGGATGGCAAAAGATGCACAGCTAGAGCAGGAAGCTATTGCTGTAGCAGGCAATTTACAATAGAAGGGTTTAAGAGTGACACCGAATCACAGAGACGTGAGTAATACAGAGGAGGTGTGATCAGCTCTAGTCTCTTTTCCAATTGGAACAATAGGAATTTTGAGGTGACCCCTGCTTGAACTGACTTAAATTATGGAATGCATACTCCAGTACATAACATAAGGAAGACAATTTTCTGTTACTGGCAGGAAGCATGGAAAAAATCACCTGAAAATGAGCAACTTGGGAACAGACTTTCAGAGAATGCGATTTCATGTAAAATAGTAATAACCATATGAAGAAATGTTGAGAAGGGAGGTGACTGGAGCTAGAATCAGTGATATATTTAAAATAGAACTAGATGAGATTCTTAGTAGACACACCACAGGAAAAGAAATAATAGGAAAGAGGAATGTGAAAAAAATGAGGGACATGAAAAAAATGAGGGACATGAAAAAAACGGAAAGGATTCTCCTACTACTCCTGGATTACCACTGATGTTTTTTTCTATAATATAATAATTGTGTTATTATTCTGTAATGACAGAAGCTTACATTGAAAGAAGTTGCACCAATGTCAACTAGCAAATCTTTCCAATAGAAGACTAGGAATCGGAAGCAAGTTAAAAGATACACATAGTTTTGCATGCAGACTCAGTGAGTGCAGAGAGAAAGAAGTGGGGGAAATGAAACCAGGGGTGTTAGAGAATGGAAATTGAAGACATAGACTGTGCAGTAGCTATGTTGTATTTATTGAGTAACTATGCTGTTCTGATTGCCTCTTAGCAGTTACCCGTTCACGTTTCCCCTGGTGGCAGAAGCCATAGCATGTGTGTTTAATCAAGAAATAAGGTATATTTACCAGTGGCTGGAATGGCAGATTAGGACTAGAAGTTGTTTGATTCTTATTTAGCTACTGAATCACTATATGTCTTTCTCTCACTTGCCATCCCATCTCTGTGCCTTATTTTCCCTGTCTGGAAATTGGGGTTGATGATGCTTACCTGCTTCATAGGGCTGTAGTGAACAGGAGATATACCCTGTCAGAGAGACACAAGAAAGTGAAAATATCATTAAGGATAATTGTCTTCTGTAGCTAATGCCAGTACTGATTTGGAAAAAGATACATTTGGGTTTAGTAGTCCTCCTGGAAAATGTAATTGCATTATTTCTACAACAGTGTAATCTTCCCGGTCTTTGAAGAACCCACCAGTTTTCAGCTGCATAGGGTGATCTTGCTGCAAGACCCTACATTAGTAAAAGCTGTTTATTTAAACATTTCATTCTCATAACTTGCCCAGTCCATCAGCAGATATTTTAAGCTTCAGTGTCATGACAATCACATCTAATTCAAGATAAAGAAAAAATTTCTGCAAAAAGAATTTTTCCAGAAAAATATTCTAGTTATTTTTGTGACTATTGTGATTTCTGTGACTGTTTTTCGGAAATTAGCCATTATGAACATTTTTTATTTATCCATAGGCATCAGCAGTGATTTCTTTCAGCAGCTGATTTGAACAAAGTAAACAGGTAGTATGGGATTAATTCTGTCACTTTGCTGGTGCAGCCTTTTGGGTTTCAACTGCCAGCTAGAACTCCCCAAACCTTGATTTTTCCTTCTCCTTGTTTTCTGTCACTGGTGCAGAATTTCTGCCTGTCACTTGTCAACATGAGCATACCTTGACTGAATGTGAAATCCCTTTGATTTTCAACAGAAGGAAGTTCTACAAGACTGAAAAATATTGGTTATGCTGAAGGAAAACAAGGCTGAATTGTAATTAATAACGATTAAAACTAATTAGTTACCCATACTGGGAGGAATTATGCGTCATGTGGTTTAATTCCCTTTCAGTTTTGCTTAGCTTTAGGTCTTCTTTTTCCCCAGCTAATATGATACAATCTAGTCAGTGAAATTCCTGCCTTACTGGTTACTGGACTGAAGCAGATAAATGAGGTACCCATTTTCCTTCGTATCTACAAAGCAAAGTGAAGGGGACTACAGCAGATTAATACGATAAAAGAATATGCCAGGTAACATGTCCAATAAAGGGCTTGGGAAAAAAAAAAGTGAAATACCACAAGCTTGTAGATTTCCTCTGGAAAAACAACCCGTGCTTTAACTGGAACTCGCCCTTCTGTTAAATCTTTTACTTTGATTCCTCTGGAAAATAATCTCTGGATTACATTCCAGATAGTAGAAATCCCAGTTAAGAAATCCCATCTGATTCATCTCCTATCCGTGCACATTTCAAGTCCTACAATATAAAAATAAGCAAAGAAAAAAGGAGTGGGGGAAGCTCGAAAGCTCTCTAGTGAATAACTCGCTTTTCATTTTTCCACCCTTGTCCTCAGTGGGCTCCGGAAGCTTTTCTGATACAGCAGTGAGACTACATATAGGTGAGGAAGTGGTGGGAAAATGCTAGTGGGAGCTTTGGAATTGGCTCTATTCTGAATTAAAACTAGCTTTTTATTCCTTATGTCAATAGTGTTGGGGAACTTCGTAGCAGCCAACAGCTGAGGTGCTGCAGGTAATTAAGCAACTGCCAGAAGAACCAAAAGCAGAAAATAAAAGTGCCTTTTTTAGTCTGATGAGGCTGCATGTCAAATCTTTTCTCTCCCCCATCAAAGACCTAAGTTGTATTCTTCAATTATTAAGTTGATTTAACCATGGTTAAGAAGGCTGTCTTTAGATAAATTGTTCTCATTCTGACATGGCTTTATCTGCTTAAAAGAGAGTAGCATGTGTTAACTCTTGCTTTGCTGTGGGTTTTGCCACGTCACCCATTCCTGAAGCATGTTTTCTTCTAACATTGTCTAGGTATGGGAGAATACATGGACAATAGGGAAAAGGACAATAGGGAGCTTGGGGAGAAGATTACATGTATGAAGAAAAAGTAAAGTTAAAATCAAGCCCTAAAGATTCAGTTAGAGCCTGTGTGTTTACTAATCTCTTCAGATTGCAAAATAAAGCCCTTTTATTGGCAGATTTACATCTAGATATGCTGCAGAAAAATAAGCAAGTCCATAATGGATGCTCATCCTTAAAATTACTGCACATTTCTCATTGAGGCTCAATGTTTTGGACTGCTGTATGGATTTTGATTTTTATCCCTACCTGATGTTTATTTTTTTTTTTTTTAAATATAAGTATTTGCATTACTTGATTTATGATATATGGACCCCCATTTTATGATTTGGATTCAATGCTGTGCAAGCACCACTGGCATCCTTTCATGTAATTTTGGTTTTGTTTAGATATGATTAGGTTCAGAAAGAAAATCACAATGGAGCAGGAAAGCAAGGAGCTGTAATAATTGGTTCAAAAGTGAGTAACAGAGGGAACGTGACATAGTGAAGTACTTATAACATGCTAGTTTAGTAAGAGTGGATTCCATCGTTTTATAGCCAGAGACAGATAAAAATGATTTCATAAAGAGTTACAAATAGTTTAAAAAACCCAGAAAACAAATAGTCTGAATATACAAGAACCTGTGTTTTCTTCTCAATTACTTTGGTCTAAAAAAAGCAGTAATTGTCTTAGATTTATGCCTGTGGAAAGCTGATGTATCATTCTGATCATGTCTTTTGCAGCTTGACATCACTAAGTATGCTTCTTTTAGTCATCCAACTCTTGTCCATATAGCCAAAATTGGACCATTTACAAAAGCTTAGCATTTCAGCATTTATAGCTTTAGTAAATTTTACACAAACCCACAGGTCTTCCTAGAAATCATTCCAAAAAGGAAACAGATCTTCTAGACTGCAATAATCCATTTGGGTATGAGAAAGTGGGTGTAGAGGTGGTGCTTTTCCAACCATTACCTACTGACCATAACCTACAGTGCTCTATCTCAAGTAAAACAACTGCTGGCTCGTTTCAGGAGTCTTTCCTCCAGCATTTCTGGAAAAGATGACAAGTTCATAACTGTGCCACAGATTACATAAAATATGAGGCAATCCAAGCATTGGTTCCTAAAGACTTTTGAGAAAATGTGTGCCAAAAGTAAAAGCAGCACCCTTCAAAACTGCAAAAACCCATAGGAGGAGTACTGGCTCAATACAAGAAATTACTTGCTCTCTAATGTTTATTTTCCTCAGTGCTTTTAGAAATGCCTGTAATGGCAATAACCTTGGCACAGAACACTGGCTTAATGATGGCTTGGCTTTCTTCAAGCCATTTTCTTTTTAGCTGGTCATTAATCCCCCACTGATGCCAAAGGCTTTTGACTACAGTGTGTTTAATTCATGGAGGTTACACAGGCTGCTTCCTATGAAGATCTGCAAATGTAAATTCAGAACAAATTAATTTCTTTACATTTTTGGCCAGAAATCTCCAGCATTCTTGATATATGTGTCTATGTAAGTCCTTTTGACTTAAACTCTGGAGATGAAAAGGGAAGGGAAAGTAAGGGAAAAGAAAGGAAGGGAAAGGAAGGGGAAATAGAGGAAGGGAAAGTAAGGAAAAAGAAAGGAATGGAAAGGAAGGGGAAATAGAGGAAGGGAAAGGAAGGGGAAATAGAGGAAGGGAAAGGAACGGAAGGGAAGGGAAAAAGTCTTGTATCTCTTTGACACCCTGGTTCCCCTTTTATTTCCTCACACTGATGTGGGGTAGGTCTGGATTTTGTACTCTTGCCAAGGCTTTACTTCCTCTGTAAGCATCACTCTCTGTGACTGTCAGTGTGGCAGTAGTTTGGTTGTTTGTTAATTTGCCCCTGACTTTCTTTCCCTCTCCCCTGTAGCTCCCCACTGAGGGCAGGACCTGGGCATTATGAAAAGAGTTAGTGCGGGTGTCCAGCTGTCCATCATGGCAAGTGGCATTCTGGCCACTCTCAGCTGAATCAGAGGTGAACTTGGTAATAGGTGAACCTCTGGCTCCATGGTAACAAGAAGAAAGAGAGGGGACCGACTTTTGATCAGTAGACTGCTTTATAAAGCGTAACGTACCCCTCTAATGTCAAGGTCAAGAGCTACCACAGCTGTAACAAACCAACAGGAGCATGTTCGTGAACCGTTTAGCACAGTAGAGCAACAACAGAGGAAATTCAGTGTGTGATGCAGATTATCGCAGAATTCCTTAGCACCTTTGTGCTGGTTCTTTAGCAAGCACTATCAGATTTCTTGCTAAACCTTCTCTGTTGATATCTGTACTACCTACCTGCTCTTCTTTTTAAAGTTACAAATGGTAATCAGTGTGTGTAGTTGATAAAACATTTAATCCTCTTTATTTTTAAAGTGTTAACCTGTAAATAAAAAAGATAAAGTATGCAAGTTTCTGTTTTTTCAGAGCTGAAAGTCTTCCATCTAAAGCTTGCTTTATCACTTTCTATAGATCAGTTACCACATCTCTCTGAGGAAAATGAAAAAGCCTACATTTACCATCCCCCTCCAAATCTGGCTCTTATACAAAAAACATCGAGACTGAATACATCAAAAATGTCTCATATGTTCAATTGACTATCTGACAATGCCAGTCTGGGCCCTGCAGAAGAAGAAATGTGATAGCATAGAGGTTTCATCTTAAGCATTTGGATGCTGTGATAATGATGAAGTATGAGTTGAGTGGTAGAGAGATGTTCTGTATACCTGGAATATAATTCCACAGCTACTTTTGTAGCCATAGAATTGCAAAGAGTGTGAAAACAGCGCCAATTAAAGTAATCAGTCTAGCACTTAATAGCACTTTACATTTTCAAATACAACACATTAGTGGACTGATCTTTGCCACACCCGATGAAGTATTTTGCTTTGCATTTCTTATATATGTAAACTGAGAAATTGCTCACAGAGGAGATAGGCTATAATTTAATTTGTTCTTACAACAGCTTGTGATCTCAGTGAGAACTGCTCTATGACAGGAATAACTGCTTTCTGGTGATTTTAATTTCTTACTGAATTCAGCCAGCTCTGGGAACTCTCAGTTACTTCACAGGCAGGTTGGATTAAGTAAGAAAGGTAAACTGTCATGAATGGCACTGTCATGAAATAACTCTTTTCCTAGCACCTTTCCTCTCTCTTTGTTAAGTTGTTGTCCAGTCAGCAGAGAAATATGTGTAACATGGGCCAGTTAAATAAGGCCTAATCAGTTTTAGCTCCTGAAGCTTCAGCTAGTGCATTGGCCACAGCATTCACAAGTTACAGTCCTCTTCTTCTTTATATTACTTTTTGTGAGGACAGTTGGGAGTGAGCAGGAAACCAGCTGTGATGGCTGAGGCAACTTGGTCATTTACAAGGAACAAAATAAGGGGGTGTTGTGTTGCTTAGATACCAAGAGTAATTTTTTTCACTGCGGCTAGTGTCTTGAGCCGGGGTGGGGGGGGTGG
>JANHGB010037436.1:20454-37473 GCA_026283785.1 Coracopsis vasa
AATTAATTAATTCACATTTTCATTCTTTTTAAATATTTAAGTGACTTTAATGTGATCTTTTTATTTAGGATGATGCTGTTGAAGCTCACCCTCATGTGGACCGTGAGACAGCTGTGCTACTATGTGTTGCAGAGACCTGGAGAATTTCTTTCTCTCCTGTTGAAAGGAAGGTTTTGAATAACCATAGCAACAGTAGAACCTGCTGTGAGTCTCACCGCATGAAGCGTTGCAGATGTCTACTTCTGGGGATCAAAGAGTTAGTCAAGGGTATTTTTTTCTGTGTGATGTCCTGCCCCGTCTCTCCCAGACTGATACTAGGGAGCCCAATGTAGAAGCAAGGGAAGTTTCTGACAAATAGCTTATACTTCAATTTCTTATGTTTTTGTTTTTTCTGATTGATCATGCATTGGCTATGGATTTGTTCTATGACTTGTTTAAAAGAAATCCATGTGAAATGTTTAATTTTTAATATTGAGTATTCAAAGCAAACCACACAAATGTTTGAAGAAGTGTGTGTATTTTGTGGAGAGTGAAAAAGGACATCTAGCTCATAGGAAACAATTTGCCTGGCTTACTTGGATCTCCTTCAGGGAGTTCAATAGGAATGTGACTGACCTGATGAGGGAAAAAAATCATATCTATGCAAAGGTTACCAAAACCCAACTGGGCTAAGTGTTCTTTTAGCTTATAGCAAACACAAAATGTTTCAGTGTAACTTAGATATTTTTGACTGTGAGGTAAGTTGAGCTTCCTTGCATTTGCCTTGAGCTGAGAGCCTGTAGCTGAACATCAAGTGGGACTCAGGTGCTGTGTGGTAGCTTAAGTCTGAACTGACTTGGTGTCTAGCTCTTTAGATCCGACTCAGACTGGGCTAAAAAAGGGCTTTGGAAAGTACCTTCAACATTTTTCCTTTTCTTCTTCCTCTTATTTTAGCTCTCCAGTCAGCCTGTTTCAGTCTCATGCTCATAGGTGAGAACAAATTCTGCACCGAGTCAGAGATTTGTGAATCCAGATAATTTCTATTGCATTTCTCACAGCTTTAGTTGAATTACTCTGTGTAAAATGTGCATGACTGAATTCAGTAATTGTTAGTTGGCTGTGTCCTAATAGGGTTTTTTTTATTTTAAAATGTTTAATTCTATATTCAGTATAGACAGAAGTCTCTGCCTGCCTGCCTTCCAAACCAGCAATATCATAGGTCACATTTCTGCAACAGTATCCTGCTTGCTGAGGTTATGTTGAGCATATATATATATACATATATATATATATGCAGTCTCTGCTTATGGCCCAGCTTGACTATACTTGATTCAGTACATAGTCAGTGCAGGCTCAGGTCTGCCTGCAAATCCCTGGCAGAGGTACCAGAGCAGACACTGAGAAATGAAAATATAAGAGGTTTTGTGCTGGTGAAACTGGCATGTGGGCATTCACTTAAAGACAAGAAAATATTTCTTTTTTGCTTGTGGCATTCATTTCTATATAAAAAATGTGCCCATGACAGAGCAGAAAAGCCTTTGCTTTTCACAAAGCTGTTAAAAATAAACTGTTACTGTGCTGAGAATTTTAATTGAAGTTGTATCTATCTGCCCAACTCTTCCATGGATTTTAAAATGCATGTCTGTGATTGTCTGTATATTTGCTTATGCTCCTAGACTTCATCACCTTGTACTCGCACAGAAGAGGGGCTTGAAATTCAGCACATCCACCCCTTTATTTTCAGGCTGGGAAGGTGGGTAGGGATTTCATCTACCACCAGAGAGCACTGAAACTATGTGCTGGAGTCAGCCGAGCGGGCTTTCAGGGCAGGTGCTGCCTGCTGCTGCCTTTTCCTTTAACTAGCTTTCCCTTCCAGCTGGCAGTGGCAGGAGGGTTCTTAAAGGAGTCCCTGAGCAGGACCACTCTGTGACTGTTCTACCCTTTTGTACTCCGTGAATTCACGATGACCGGGGCTGAGTCGCACCCTCGCAAGTGCTGGGCAAGGTGGAGCTCTACCTTGTCAAAGAGAAGCCAGCTGCTTGCACAGCCCTTTGCATTAACCTCGAACTTGGGGTGTATGTATGGCCTGAATGCATCTGGCTGTGGACTTGGAAAGTGGCACTGCTCTCATTCTGTTGTCACAGTGCTAGCGCTCACTGTTGCTCAACCACCAGAAGAAAAAGCAATGCAGCATCTGCCCCAAACCAGGGAGCTTTGACACCCTGCTCCCTGTCCTCTACAAGGTGTTTGTTACTCAAAATAAATAATAATAATGAGGTGTTCTGTGATCATTCATGTGGCTTGCATGCACTGAAACCACTGCATCATGCAAGCCTAATAATGACTTTGAAATCAGATGTCTCCTTTTTCAGGAATAGCAAAGAACTTTGTAGATGGTACAGTCCTGTCCAGGTCCTGTCCCTGAAGTAAACATACCTGCATATGTGAAAACAGCATTTAGGTACTCCTTCTGGGAAGGCTGCCAGACGAAACTATATTCATCCTTAGTTTCATGCCTAATTGCTCTGGGATATTCATCACTGAATCAAAGTAGTGTTGGAGATCCCAAGAACACCACAACAGAGCATCATTCTTTTTGTTCATTTTCTGACTGAGTCTTTCTCGTAGTTATAGGCAGTATCAAAGGGCTTTTTCCATCTCTTCAGTAGCAGGCTAGCAAGGGGCTGAAGTGTAAGGCTTCCTCAATTCTCATCCTTGGGGTTAAAATGTAAACGGGAATGTGGCAGAGGTGTGAGCTGGCTGGCTATATCTTCCTTTTTTTTGCAGTAACTCATGCTGTTCCTGGGCAATGTTGATTCAGATTGTCAGAGTAATGACCTACTGCCCTGTGGAGATAAGCTGTTGTCAGAGCTATTGTTTCAGAGTCAGTGCATTCTTGGGCAGCATCTCTTATAGCTTGGCTGCCATAGTAGTACAGTAGGAGATGCAGATCTTATGAATGGAGACACCCATGATGCAGAGTCTTCAGGGAATAGCATCAGGTAGCATCCTAATGCTGCTGCTCATTCAGTAATGTGTAGGTTAAAATGGAGAGCCTGTGCTGGGGTGGTAGTCCTGTCCCGGGTCAGATGGGAAAGGATTTTATTTAAGTCCTGCGACTTGAGGTAGCATCTTCCTGTTGCTTACAGCCCTTCCTTTCATGTAGCTCCAGGGCCATATCCTGCTTAATTTATAGGCTCTGACAGGATCTTAGAGCAAGAATGATAGCATGGTTGTAGAGCACAGGCTATTGTTTAGTATCTAAAGTGCCGATTTGCTGACAAAGTGTAATCTAATACAGCGTTGTATAGTGTCTGTGTTTGATAGGGAACCTCTAAAAGTCACCTCAAATTTAGAAGGGGAGTGTTTAAGCTGTTATATGGGTAATGACAAAGAGAAAAGCAAACAATTCAGGCACAAATCTCCATTCTCCCCCTCAATTAAACAAGGCAGGAAAATACAATCTGCCTGAAATTCGATATTCTTTACCCTGCCTGATATTAAACTATAGTTCCTGTTCACTTCCCCCTCCCCAGGGCTGAGAGCGCTTTACAAGCAGGCACTTGTACACACATCCACACACATATCCCCACAAAGTGTTTTCAGGGCGATTGTTTTGTAGTGTCCCTTGCTAGTAGGGTTGAAAATGGTTTTATCCAAATCTCAGGTTTCAGGAAGGGTTTTAAGATTATGCTGTGAGGATTTCATGAGGGAGATTTCTCCTACTGGCTAAGCCAGGGATCTGTCTCTTTAGGACTTGCCAGGCTCTGATGACAAAATGGCATATTGGAAAAAGGCATGAAAAACTCTTTCTGATTGACTGCAGGCTAATTCCCAAACCTGGCTCTTTTTTTGTATCTTTTCAAAGTCTGCTAGAATCACAGGAAAAAATAGTTTTGAATTATAAGGGGCCATTCTTTGGTTTAGGTCTCCACTGTCAACATAACAGAATCTATGAGCCGTTTTTATTGTTCTGGCCAATTTTATTCTGCTTTCTGCTTTCAAATAGCATACCACTTTAACAAATATAAGCAGGGAAATTATTTCTCATCCTGCTCAGAAGCTTTGAAAGCTAAACATTTAAACTAAACCAGAGATGCTAAGAGTTGAAAGTAAGTTGAACTGTCGCCATCGATTTCACAGAACTGCATCTAGAGGTAGCAGTAGAATACCTTATTAGTAGGACATGTCTAGAATAATGGTTTGGTGATATTTCTAACTCTTTTTCAGGCATTTCATGATGACATATAAAACCTGCTGTTTGCATAGCAAAAAATGTGTATATTTTCAAGGAGAAGTGACCAGCTGTTTACTAAAAGAGGAAAAGTGATCATAAAATCACAGAATAGTTAGGATTGGAAAGGACCTTAAGATCATCTAGTTCCAACCTCCCTGCCATGGGCAGGGACACCTCATACTAAACCATGTTACCCAAGGCTCTGTCCAACCTGGCCTTAAACACCACCAGGGATGAAGCATTTACAACTTCATTGAGCAACCCATTCCAGTGCCTCACCACCCTTACAGTAAAGAACTTCTTCCTTATATCCAGTCAAAACTTCCCCTGTTTAAGTTTTAACCCATTACCCCTTGTCTTATCACTATAGTCCCGAATGAAGAATCCCTCCCCAGAATCCTTATGGGCCCCCTTCAGATACTGGATTATGTTTGGGCACCAGTACATTTCCCTGGGATCTCAGACTACAATATTT
The DNA here is from genome assembly GCA_026283785.1 of Coracopsis vasa. Lineage (NCBI taxonomy): Eukaryota > Metazoa > Chordata > Aves > Psittaciformes > Psittacidae > Coracopsis > Coracopsis vasa. The sequence continues at coordinate 25,146 of JANHGB010037436.1, forward strand.
TATTCACATTAATAATAGGTTATGCCAAGCTGGAGCATGTGAGTGCAACGGAAGACATAGGAAAACTTTGCAAAATATTTCAAATGAGGACACTCATGTTTCAGTTTTGGGTGCTCGTCTTCAGAGTATTCAGTGACAGATTTTAGACTACTGATCGTGCCCAGCTACAGCAGAAGTTAAAGATATTCTCTCCAGAAATGCAGTGGGGTTTTTTTGGTTTTTTTTCCAGCTGAAACTGGTGCATCTGAAATTGGAACCCATCTTTGAAAATCAGCCTCACAGACTTTTATCTTAAAAAGAGGCTACCAAGACCGAGTGTAAGCAAAAACTCTGAAAAAATGCTTAGTGACAAAGCTGTTTTCTTTAGTCCTGGAGATAAATTTGTGAACAGCAAGAAGTAATTTCATGGTAAACTGGACTGAGATCTCCCAGATTTCCACCCCTTGTGATTTTATTGAAGTATCTTTCATTTAATCCCAGAGCCAGAAATCCCTTTCAAGACTCTCTAGGAGATTAAATCTGCATCTATATTTGCCAGATTCAGTCTTTCAATAATTTTGCATTAAGCTGCCTAAGTACAAACATGAGTGATAGGTCTCCGTTAAAATAAGAGGTTTTAATCTTCTTCACAGAGCCAGTGAAAATACTTCCTGTTATGTTATTCCATAGTGGTAGATCATTTAGAATAAAAACAGATGAGTTTACTGTGGAAGATATTCAGCAAGGAGCAAGAGCTGCCTTTTGCGAGTGTATACCAGCACTGGTTTAAGAGCTGGATGTCAGCTGCCTAACTGAAGGTGTCTTAAGCTCTCTCTTTCTGCCTTACCATTGAAGATGGATAAAGGGTAAGCCCAGGACCCCACATTTTCTTCAATGGAGTTACCAGGCAAGAGCCAGTTTTATTTTCTCTCTTTTGGAAGCAAAATCATATTAAAAATTCCTCCTGGATAAGCAGCTGGCAAGCAAGAAGATTCTTTTTTAGTTACTTCTACATGAAAATCTATTTTTTTATAACTATGACAAGAGAAGGAATTACAAAATCTTCACTGTGAATTGAGACTTTTTTTCTAAAAAGCATGTCAGCTTCATACAAAATATCTTAAATTTCAAGCCAGTTCCATTAAGAATCACTTTTGAGTTGCAGGGTCTTATGGCTGTTGGAAGATGCACACTTTCTCATTCTAAAGAGGTGATGGTAACTTTTACATCTCCAGTCATTGTCTCCTTAATTCATAGTGTGCTATATCCTGTTACACAAAGCCTCTCCTTGCAACAGGGTAGAGAATATAGATTCAGATTTCTGATACCTCAAAGGGAGATGAGAAGTGTGATTCAGATTCAGCTCTGTGTGGAAAACATGCAATGTGCGAGATACTGACTTAAAGAAATTTTCAAAACCTCAAGTTGTTCAGAAGCATTGTGATGGAGAAGAATCTTCATGAGAAAATGTTTGTGAGGTAAACAAGAAGAAACACAGTTGCCTGTTTTCCCTGCTTCTTTCTTTTTGATTAGTTAAGCTGTGAAATCAAAACACAGTAAATACTAAATCCTTTATGATTTCAGATTTGAAGATAACGCAAAGAACTGACTGATGGTAAACACTAGTAAGAAGAGAGCAGTCATGAGAAGTGATCTAAATTACCTGGAAAATAAGGCCAATTCATGAAAGAGGTAAAAGTTCAAATAAGCTAAATCAGAGCTGTATTTCTAGTAAATGGAATTCATGCCACGGTTACAGAATCAGGCCCTGTTCCCAGGAAGGTAGTGACACGGGAAAAGGCGTAGGGCTTAGAGTTGAAAATCAATGTGACATGAGACTCCAAGAACACTCCTGTGGGGAAAAAAAACAAACAACAAAAATGCTCAGTCCCTCGAAATGTAAGAAGGAGTAACAAGTAGGATCAGGGAAGGATTTACACTGTACACAGTATAGTAAGAGCCAATACCAGAATATTGAGTCCAGAAAAAGTGTCTACATTTTAAAGAGAATGTTGAAAAAATAATTGAAGTGCTAGAGGAAAATGTTATACCGAGACTTAAGAGCTCGATCTCTTTGTTTTTTTCCTACAGGAGTGACTTGATTGCAGTGTGTACCTTCCCAACAAGAAAATGCCTGGTGGTAAAGGGTTCTTTGATCTAGTGAAGGAAAATGTCATGAAAGTCAGAATGTATAAACTGAAGCTGGGTGGGGTGGATGGGAGGGGGGGAAAGCAAGCAAATTAAATTAGATATGAAGCAAAAATTTGAGCAGTAGGAAAAAATAAACAAGGACAGTGGTAGATTCTCTGTTTCTTGATGTCTCAAAAGCAAGACTATATTCCTTCCTGAAATGACTCTTTAGAAAAAATGTGCTTTAGTTAAAGAGAAGCTGTTGGGATCCATTCCAGCCCAGATCAAAATAAAAACAGAAGTAGTAAGGGATATTTGCTTTACTGGTAACTAAACCCTGGCAAATACCAGAACAACCAGGTCTCACTTAGGGTTCTGTTCTGGTAAAAACACAAAGCAGTTGTCACATGTTCTTTTATTTCAAAGTCCATGTTTTTCTCCCAACTAGTAACAAAAAAAAAAAATCCCTTAAAGGGTTAAATAATCTAAAGATGTTCTCAGCTCCCACATTTAATTTTTTTGATATCAAACATGATGCAACATGACTGGTTTGAATTTGCTGATTTCAAAATGCTACTGAGCTGCATCCTCTGCAGTTAAGCAAATTCGTTTTACTAAATGACTGGTCCAGCATTGTTTCTGATTTGTGGTTGGGGTAAATCCCTGGTATCCAGTACCTGACAATTCTAAACAACATACCCTCTATTGAGTAATGAACATAGATCTGGTTGCTCAAAAAAAATTCATTGCACTTCCCCTTCTCTACATTAAGTTCAGATGCTCATGCCCCAGTGGATCATCAAAAACATTTTCTTGAGGATTTGTAATATTGCCCTTTTTCTTAGTGGTTCATCTCTAACATTAATACAAATGTTAATCATTTCCTTCCAGCTTCAGCTTGTATCATGATGTATAAATAGAGACATGAACATGTAAAACTAAAGAAAAACAAACTGAATAAGAAAGACACTCCGCAAATGTTCTCATTAGTTACATTCTAAAGAAAAGTGAGTTGTCTGCAGCAGAGTTTTTATTTTACCCTAGAAGATATTCAGATATTCCTATTTGCAATTTCTATGTTCCTTGGTCTGATTACTGAGATAAGAAGATGGAAGCGATGCATTTGTATTTGACCAAGACTACTGCTGTACTTTTCAAGGATAACACTGGATTTGTTATATAACTGGATTTTTGGCATGCCTTTACTTGTAGGAGACACTCTTTCCATATCAGGAGTTTGCCTGCTTTCTCTGATAAAGCTGCAAGTCCAACTACACAACCCACTCTGAAGCTGCGTCTGCACTACTGCTGACAAACTAGGCCAGCTGGTTAAATAATTAAGCATGAGCTAGTTGGTGATGTGCACCTGGAAGTCATTAGATGCCTGAATGTTACATATTCATAAATCCTGTCTTGGAATGAGGAGGTTATGTGTTGTGGATTTGTTTTCATGGGTCTCTGCTAGTAAAGTTCAAAGAAAGTGATCTTTGAGAATCTGAAGCATAATTATTCTCTTCTGGCCAGGTAAGATTGTTATACTTGTTGGTAATAGGAGCGCAGATTAGAAGTTGACTGGGACTGAAAGTGGAGAAAGCAGCCTGGGTCACTGTGTGTGATTAAATTTCTCCTGCAAAATAACTTCTGTGGAAATTGAAGAAATAATAATACAATTGAATTATGTACCAGGGTTATGTTCTTGTAGGTCACTCCAAAGATGGAAAAAAAAGGTCTACATGTCATGATACTTCATACACCTCATGGCCTCATAACAGAGTGACAGCTAGTCCCATTTTGTCAATTTCTGAATTTTTTTACTCTTCCTGATATGCACAACAGCTGTATGTTTTTCCACAGTATAAGATCTGGTATGCTGCTTCATCACAACTTGAGAATGGAAAATTATGAAACTAATATAGAGATGATGTTGGTTCTTCTGTTCTTCTGTTGGTCAGTAAATGCTTATTCTTTGAGATAAACATTTTCATAAGAAGTTATCTGACTCAATGAAAATTGTAATGAGTTTTTCAAATCTAAAATGATATTTGTAACTCATAATATGGATAAGAAGAAGTCACTTTAGAATAATATGGCAGAGATAAGCCTGGGTATGCAGGAAGAATGATCAGACTATAGATAGTGCAAATGTAAATTTTTTGGTTGTTTTTTTTTTAAAAAAAGCAGATATATTTTTCCTCTACTAACAGTATTTTTGTGCCGGACTTGGGTAATGGGAATCTCTCTTGGAGTTAAAGATTTGTGAGCTGCATTGCTGAGAAAATTAGGCAGACAATTTTAAAGATGTTAATGAATGATCAACTGCAGAGATGAAGAGGGCTCCTTTCCTTCTGTTCTAGTCCAGCACAGTTTACTGCATTGAAACATCGCATTGGATTAACTAATCTGTGTTGGATCTTAAATTTATGATTTAGTGCAGCTGATCAATCTCCTAAAGTCAGCTGACCCATGGTAACTCTTGCTTTTAGCCTACATCAAATATGAGATCATTTAGCTTTGCTCACCATAAAATTACTGATGATACAATACAAACATATGATTCTAGAATGAAGAGCTTATTTTAGAGGCAGATTATAGGATTTTTTTTTCTTTCTTTCTTCTGTTAACACTGGTGGTTTAAACATTTTTTGCCCTTTTCTTTTGTTTTCCTGGACTGTCTACAGAGGTCTCCTGTTAGTCTCAGCTCCCACCTGTTCTTGTGTTTCAGCAGCACAAAACATCAAATAGCCTTTCATTTTTATTTTTTTTTAAGCCGTTACCAATTTCACTGAAAGAAGAGGAGTGTGTAAAAAAGAGCAGAATGAAGTAACTGAGATATTTACAGGAATAAAAGTTTCAAAATGATGGAGAAGATTTTATGCTTTTATGTTTGTTGACAAGCTTAAATTAAAGCTCAAATATGCCTTTCCGAGTAGGTGATGGTGGTGTTCCTATCCCTCCCTCCACCTGACATTTTGGATTTCACTTGACTAGAGTCACAAAGCACATTGCTTGGGTGCAGAGAGAGAAGATAAAGATAGGAAGTAATTGCTCACAGGTAAGACCAGGATCTTTTGGGTGACACTGGCTCAATATTCCATAACAAGCATGATATTGCCTTTTATATTTTTAATAACCCAAGGGAAGAGAGACATAGACCATGAAATACAAAGACTTTAGTACCAGAAAACTAAAATGTCTGGTTTTGTTGTTGCTGTTGACTTTTGCCCTCCTGGAACAAAGAAGGAATGACAGACATATAACACCCACGACAAACACAGGTTGCAGCCACAACAATTTGGTTGCATTTGTTTTCTTTAAAAGTCTGTCTTTATTGTCTGCATTAATGATGTTATTTAATGTCTAGTAAACAAAGTGTTGCCTCCTTGAAAGGCTGTACCCAAGGGGAGAAATTTAAAATCAATACATCCAAAAATTAAAACTATATGGGGAGGTCTCTCAGAAGGTGTTAACTTGGGATGCTATCTATCTATCTGTGTCACATCAAATTATGTACATGCCATACACTGATGAAGATTAAGGTTTATGATCTTACAAGGAAATAATCTTTAAGCAAGATTTGAATGTTATTTGATGAAGGCATAGAGCATGGGGAATGAAAAATTACTTAGATATTAAAGCAAGCTATGTAGGTAATAGTGGGTTAAAGAAGTAAAAGGCTGATGACAGCAGCATCACTCAGAAAATGAGGGTAAAATGTAATAGTTTTGCTGAACTTTCAAGGCAGAGGTGATGGAGTGGAGGTGGTCAAAGAAACATGATTCCATTATTTTTGTGGGATTTGAGTAAAAACCCTAACTGATACCTTTCCTATAATGATTTTATAACCTATGCACCTCGTTTTGACTGTGATTTGCAGAAGAAATTAAAGAAAAAGGCTAAATGAATTTGCTTGTGTGTATGAAGATCAAAGCCCATGAAAATTTACTGTGTAGGTCAGGAAGCATTCTCAACAGTAAAATTTCCCAGGTTTGTGAAATCATTTCCCCAAAGGAAGTTGCTGCAGCAGACCCCTCACTTGGCCCATTTAAAACTGGGCTTCCAAATAGACTAGGGAGTCTTATGTAGGGAGCAATCCTGCTGGAGCCATGGAAGCTGCAATGCACTGGCATTCCAATGCACCTTCCCTTTCTAATGTCTGCCAACCTGCTAAAGCCCTTTGTGTATCCCAGTTGGTTTCAGAAGAAAGTTGGAGTAATTTTTTCTTTTGGCCTAACTAGTCTGGCCACTTTTAGTGACCTTCCATTTCATTTCTTAAAAGCAGCTTCATTTTGACAGTTGTAATCCATGGATTTCTTTAGTATTCTCATGCTCCACTGTTAATGCATCAATAGAGCATATAGACTTCCAGCACAGCTGGAAAAGAATAGTCCATTACGATTCCTGTCTCTGTTAATGCTCTTTTGACATTGTGAAAAATTATGTAAAGAGCCTTAGGATTCTTATTTCTGTTGCCAGCAGCCTACATGAGAGCTTAGACTGGGAGTAAGTGGATAAATTATGATTTGTGATGCCATGTTATGCCAAAAGAGGTCGAAAACAACATTCACTTGCACTTACACTTGGTCCAAAAGTTGAAAATGGAGAGTCTGGGTCATTACTTGCAAACTATTTGTGTTACAAGCCTCAAGTAGCTGCTTGTGCGTCAGCTTAGATTTAGAGGATATAAATGAATCCCCAGAGAGCTGAACACTGTGAGAAGAGAGAGTTAGATTTCCTCTCTTGTTATGTCCTGACTGGGATGTGGCTAATAATATGCCTGCTTATTCCACTCAATGCAAAACCATAAATGTCAGCAAGACTGTCATAACAAGGAATGTACCCCTTCCACAGCCATGCAGCAAGCCAAAAATGCTCTCCATGTCAGAGTGATGAGGATATTAGAAAATGCTGAGATGAAGATCCTGTTAAATGCAGACCAAGTCAAAGCAGCTGGGTCACAAATTCATGGTAGTGGTTTAGCTCAGTCACACCATTTCTTGCTATTCATGAATATTCAGGCAACTGGATGTCTAAAGGAAGGCTGCTCCTAAGATGATCATTGATATTAGGTTGTGAACAAGAGCATGTGTGTGCATAGAAATGTTTCAGTATTCCTTATTCATGTGTTTAAAGAGTTTCACTCAGCTGGGGATCAGAAAGGATGCCATCAAGTTATCCACCATATCCTGTGAATGACAAGCATCAAGGCAAATCTATGTACAACTCGTAGGCACAGATTTATCTGTGGAAATCAAGATCAGTTTAAAAAAAACTTCTTACCTTAGCCAGTTAGTGTGTATAAGTGATTACTCAAAACACTCTAAGTAAAAGTGGTCTTGACGAGTAAAAAGCTGATAAACCTTTTGCTCTTGTTTCTTTTAATAAATAATGGAAATTAGACAAAGGACATAAAACCTATAAGCAGGAAAAAAAGAACATGATGATCCCCACAGAGAATGGCATCTTTAATTACAAAATATTCAAAGGCTTTACAAATCATACGTACTATTTTGCTATTGATGAAAAGCAGCTTCTTCCATTGAGGAATGTGCCTATGTTTCAGTCTTCTTTCCTTTTCTCAATAATTCTTCCTATTAGAAAGTCTGGAGTTAAGTTGTCTTATTCTTCTGTCATGAAAAAAAACCTATGAAATTGAGTTTTTCCAATTACTTGGACACAAAGTGCACCAAGAGCAGAGCACACAGGCTGAACACCTATGACAGGCTCAGACACCTTCATCTATCAACCAAAGTTGGAATGTTGCTTTCTGTGTTCATGTAAAAAAAATATCTCTTAATAAAACCCTGACATGGAAATGACAGCAAGAGTTGAAAGGGCTATATTTGCCATTTCACCAAGTGTTAATCAAGAGTGTATAAATGTTTTCATTTCTCTAAAGGACATGTATGCTGTCAGGCAGTCTGAAGCCTGATGGTGCTAATGAGCAGTAGGTTGATTTCCACTTTAGTGGAGCATGTTTTTAAATTTGGTCTGAGACCGTAATCCAGTAATTATGTGAAGCTGTGTATATAACAATATGTGTGTCTCTATGGCAGCTTAGGCTGATACAAGCCTGGGCTGCTTCACATGTTCCTGCTTTCCTCTTTCCTGGTATTTAGATTTCTTAGGGAGCCAATTTAGGAAACTGATCTGACTGAAAATTAACCTTAAAAAATAGAAATTAATTTTCAAACTAGGATAACTTACAATTTGTGAACAGTAGGGACCCCAAATAAGCAAGTGTAGCTGTCTGCTAGAATTTACATCTGCACTTTAGGCAGTCTTTGTTCCTGTCATTAGCTTAGGCATCCTCATATGGCAACAAAATCTGATAACTCAATGATATTAGGTGAGCTTGAAATAATACTCAGTAACTTCTACGCAGTCCTTTTGGAGGAGTCAGAAACACAAAGGGTCAAAAGGAGGAACAGGCAAAGCAGACAATTGCTAAAACAGCAGTTGTTGACAGAAGCACAGCCTACCTGCCTGTGTTCCCTGTGCTTGATTCCTGAAAATATCGCTGCTGAGGGAAACAGGATGGCCACTGATAGGCTGGTGGCTTCCCTCAGCAACATGATTAAGCCATGGCCCCAGAGGAAAAGCAAGCCTTGGTCTCCTAGACCCCAGTTGCCATCACGGTTACCTCATCTCATCTCATCTCTCAATCTCAACCTTATCTCTTCCCATCATCTCCATCCCTCTTTCTAAAGGAAGTGGCTTGGCCGTGCTTCAGTTCATCATTCTAGGAGGAGGCATTGACTACTGCTGAGAGGTCTTGACCCCAGACCCCATTGCTCCAGACTGAACAATTCAGAGGACACCTAGATGCTTCATATAAAGTAATAAAAATCTGTATATTGATCTACTGAACTCAAGACAACTCTCATGAAGTCCAACCCCTTATATTTGGACTATGGTTTCCATAACATGCAGATAGGAAAATTACTATTAAGAGATCACTAGCTGAAGTACATGGAATCTATCACGGAAGTTCATGTGCACTTTAAAGGTGCCGAGGATCTACTGTGCTGGCATTTGCTCCTGAGTTTGTGTTAGCACTTTGAAGATGAATTTTACTACTTTTTTTTGTTAAGGTGTTGAATCTTGGCTGCAGGAATGAGGGCCACTCTAGCCAGAAGCTGCGAAAGTCAATTTTGACTTAACATCAACCCTGCTGCTTTAGTTCTGGGCCTGTGCTATCCCAGGCACACATTTGTGGCAGATTGACAGGGGGGCTGTGAAGCAATTACAAGAGCACTTGAATACTTGGCCAAAGCTGCCAAATTTTCATTACTTTCCATCAAAGTCAGAAAACCCAGGTGGGATGCCATGGCCTTGCAGGGTGGTGCCTTGTCTCACATACATCTCCATGCCCAGTATCTGCATTCCTATGCTCTTGTACAAAGCAAAAACTCATTAAATACCATGTTGATTTTCCTTCTTTTATTGCTGGAAATGCTAACAACATTTACTGACAGTAACAGTGTTTTCAAACCTGTATGGAAGCTAACATTTAATGTTTCTGTACACAGTGATTGTCCAGGGGCATCTTGAAAAATTGTTTTTGGAGTATTATATAAAAGCAAGCTGGCAGATACAATAATTAATTGGCAAGTGTCTATATGCCTATGCTACGTGACACATGCCCTCCATGGGTAACAGCTGGTTGAGATCCTCCCTGTACACAGGGAAAATTGCAGCACAGGGATATTTGTTTGAAGGCTACTGCTACAAGAGAAGTCCAGTGGACATGATTTACAAAAAGGGTAAAGCAGAAACTTTGAGTAAGCGAGAGGTTTCTAGTGAGTGCAGTGTCTTTTCTCTAGTAAGAAGAGAACATGTTTGTATTTAGAATATTAATTATTAACTGGAAGGAAATTTTATAGCAACATTTACCACATGCATGAGGCATGACTAAATAATTTCCCTACTGTCATGTGAAACAGTGCCTTCCCTCTCTTTGCCACCATGCCCCATACACATCTTTATCTCCCACAGATAACTTCAGTAGAACTTTCACCATGAAGAGACCTCTAACGTTTTCATGAGTTGAGGGATACTGAGAAAGGACTAATGCATTAATGCATTCGAGGCAAATGATCACCTCCTGCTGCTACATAACAGCCGAAACATTTATTGTTGGAGCAGAAGACACTGATCCTCTGACAGTGCTGTGTTATGATGTTATCTCAAATGACTGAGATAATTCCATCTGATGACTGTGGGTACATTACTGTGACAGTTGCTCATTTTTTTCTTTCTTAGGATACTAGTGTTCAGTCTTAAAAATACTGTATTTGCTTCCATAACAGTATTGGTTCCCCCAAAACAGATTTTGACCTTAAAATCTGCATGGATTGTGAATCTCTTTTGTCAGTCTTGATAGTGCTCCAGGAATATGGCTGTTATTTATGCACACTGACTGTACAAGCAGATAAAAATGAAATACTGCCTAAAAATCCTGGATTAGGAAGATGTTACTGCCCTTATTCATTTAGAAGTCTCAAGTGCTGAAGCCTGGCTCACTTCCATATGTCTGCTAATTTGCTGCATAGATCTCTGAGCACCTTCTACAGTGAACAGTGCAACCCTCCCTCTCTGAGACACTATTTTGGCACCTTAGTTGTCATCAAAAAGACTCTGCAAGCAGCACTTAGCATAAGAAACCTATTAATTGGATAACACACATAAGAGAGAGGGCGTTTGCAGAGTTGCTTGGTTAAATGTTGGCAGGCTCATCACACTGATAAAGTACCCAAAGAGTCTTTCCTGGCCAGGAGGGGAAGGGTTGATCCCCACTGCTACCCTCGAGCCAATCCTTTATGATGATGAGGCACCATTTCCCTGTTTTTTTGCCTTAGAATTTTATACCATTTTGGTGTTTATCTTCTTGAATCTCTGAGCTACCTGTTGTCCCTGGCTCAGCAATTCTACCTCTGTAATTTTTCCTTTCTTATCTTGCAGGTCTCTCAAGGCAGACATTCTCACAGCTGTTTTTCAGAGGTAAGTGATTTCATGAGAACTCTAAGTCAAGATGACACAACTATGACAGATCAGAGTTGGGACTTGAATCCTTGGAGCATAGAGCTCCTTGCCACAAGCTGAAAACTGGTATAGGTTCAGTATAAGGTGGGATAAGTTCTTGGAAGAGAAGTCCATTGAGAGTCACTGTATTCATAAAAACCATATTGGCTTCAGAGGTCTCTGAGTCTCACATTACTAAAGCTTGCAAGAGGCACTGAGGAAATCACATTTGGTGTATTCTTACTCTGCTCCCTAGGTATCAGCAGAGAGGGACCTTTCATATGATCCAGCATGACTACTCTTATATTTTTGTGTACTGTTATGATTGCTCTGCAATAGAAGAAGGACTGCTTTTGAATGGATTTTGCTGAAAAAGCACTTCTTATTTGGCAAAGTAATGGTGAACATGAGAGTGCCGTGAGTAGGGGGACAGCAGCTATGGCCATTCTATTCTTGTGTTGTCACTCCATTGCTCCAGCAGGACACCAGTTCAGGATATGGCCTCATATTTCTGCTTCAGGTTCATGGATATTTTGAGGGTGAGACGGTGGTCCCAAACATGTGAATTCTCTAAACTAACCATGGACACAGGTCGGACCCATCCCCTTGCCTCTGGCCACTTTGGCACTTTCATTCATTCTCCCAGGTGATCATAGAAAGAAAACTCCAAATTATAAGGGGTAATGGGAGAGTATTCTGTGGAAAGGACATTATTATCAATGAAGTATACATTTGTATGTAGTGAAATAATTTTATTTGAAACATGTCTGATCTTGATCTTGATTTTGTATTTCATACATGACTCCTACCACCAGACTGTCAATATCTGGTCTAACATCTCCTCACCACCCTTTCTTCCCCTAGTAACCTAAAGGCCTTCATTTCCTGACCACTGTAACCAGTGTTCCTCATGCACAAATATAACTCTTCATAGAGATCTCTTGAAATGCTAGCGAAAATCTTTTTTTTAAATGACAAAATATGCCACAGAACAGAACTTTGAACTCTGTTGGCTATAATGTCCAGCTATTTACAGTTATCTGCAGCCTGGTTGCATCTTGTTAGAAAGATGCATCGTATATATTGCATTTAATATCTACAATATATTGTAGATATAATATATAATGTATATATATATTGTATATATGACCACTTCTTGGTAGAAGGAAATAAATTCACGAAGTAGGAAGAAATAACT